>JAQQRF010000903.1:0-40000 GCA_030523145.1 Trissolcus brochymenae
TATATATATAGCTGATACTGATAATTTATTGAAAAAAAAAGAAAAACAACTCTCACCAAACAAATGACTGTCAGTCGAAACGATTTTATTCATTATAGCTTTAACCAAAACCAAATTTAATTCAAAATTTTTTATATCTATACTTTCTAAAATAACGTTAAAAATAAGCAAATTCTCGTTAACGATTATAGTAGGAAAAAATTGAGTGTCAAATGAAAAAAAAATCCCTAACAAAGTCAAGCAGTGAGAGCACAATTGCTGATGTCGACCATGCAAAGCACGTAAGTTTGAAGTTCAGTTTATTTATACCAAGAAAATGACATATTTCTTATTATTTATTTATTTTATCATCAAATATAATGTATCGGATCAGATAGATTTAAACAGTGAAAATAATGATTATAGATTTTATATTTCCTTTTGATGATCAAGTATGTATATTCAAGAAAATACATGTCAATTTGCGTGTCATTTTGTCTTCAATTCTACAGGTTTCCTTTTGCACGTGTCAAGATTCGGAAAGTGTATCAGGTGCAATTGATAATCTGTATTTCAACTGCAGTGATCAAGAAGACACAATGTCATTAACGAATTCAAAATCTGTAGAAACGTATCGTTTTGAAAATAGACTTGGCTTTAAGACGTACGAAATACCGTCTTTGCGCGTTGTGGTTCAAGGACCCGAAATATTAAACTTTCAAGTACTGGAATATTTTTTATAAGAATATATTATTTTCACATCAAAGCAAAACATATAGCTCCATTTGTGTGTAAATAGGGAACGAAACACTCGCCAGATGAAATCGCTGTTTACTGGAAAAAAGATTCCAGAACTTGGCTTTGGAAATCTGGAAACTCGGCATATCGTCGGAAAAGTAAATTAAAAGCTCGTCCTAACACATTTTTCAAAATGTAATTTAAAATTAACGCTTAATGATTTTGTTACAACGATAAAATAAAATATTGATCACATATTTTAAGGTTAACATAAATTTATTAGTACGTCGCTACATTTTTTTTTTCATATAAACAATATGCATTCTATTCAATAAAATGTAAAAAATTTATCCACCAGTTTCAAGTTCGTCCATTTGTTGTTCTTCCTCGGGTTCGCCAATCTCATATCGTGCAAAGTCAATGATTTCTGTATTTGTGTCAGAAAGCAATTGTTGTACGGTAACATTTGGGTCCAAAAGGAACTCTTGGAAGATGAAAATTCTCTCATTATCCTTGTCTGGGTTGGGTTTGTCCATATTTACATCGCCAATTTTTGAAGGATTCATACCTGAATATGATTGACATTGTTATAAGAATTTCAATCAAATTGAATTATTGATGATATTGATGATATTATTGATGATAATAATAAATCATTTAAATTACCGATGATATGCTGACACAGACGCAATCCTAACTGTTCGTTATCTTCAGGACTTCTGTAAGCCATTAAAACTCCATATCTACCTATCGAAACAGGTAATGTATTAATTGGAGCTGGATGTGTACAGGCAACTAATTTCACGTCCGGCGCTACTCCAAAACAAACGGCACGTCTTAAACCTATGTTCTCTCCAACGTCACCAATCGTCAAAGCTGCATGATCACTCAGAAGCTTGCCATCATGGGCCACTAAGCTTTTTAAATAATCCCCATTGAGTGATTTCCGCGTGATTAAACCTGATCAACAATTTTAACGCATCATATCATCATAATGCAAAATTACTGTGAAATCGTATATGAGTTCAGAATATTTCATATCATATTCAAATGTATCTTGTACTACCTTGAGCTGCGAACGTGTTTGCGTGACCTAAGACTGCGTTTGTGACAGTTTCAGAAAGGCCATAAAATTTTTGGTTTCGAGCGACAAAATCAGTTTCACAGTTTATTTCAACTAGAGCTGCCCGATGTTTGTCACAAATAGTTGCTATCAGGCCTTGTGTTGTTGCACGATTTTGAACCTTTTCAGCTTTTGCCCAGCCTAAATTTTGCGCTTGTTCTTTTAACCATAATTCTGCCTGTTTAATAAAAAGAATAAAACAACAAATCATTTTAATTCATTAAAATATTTAGTTTAAGTAATGGTAAAAATTTTATTGGTAATTACTTTATTAATATCATTTGGATGTACTTCCAGTGCTTTTTTACAATTGGAAAAAGCATAGCCAGTCTTTTTTCTCAATTTCGCTAGTAACGATTTGTTTGACGCATCCCATAAAGCACAACTTGAGTATATATTTCGTCCAATTAATTTTCCAGCTATCATCATCTGTAAAAATCATATTCATTAATTTAATCCATTCCAATAATAAATAATCGAAAGCGACATTACATTTGTACAAACATGAAACATAACCTAAAATTTGTTTCAATCAATTATTAAACAATGATATGAATTTTCAATTGGCAATAATAAAAAAAATCTATCAAGTTTATTTTTCATCCGGTTGATCACTTGACAGAATAACAACTGACAGTTGACACTTTCATTTATTCACTGCGGGTGACACATAACCTCCAAGTTACAAAAATGTTTTTGCGAAAAACTACATTGCCTATCTAAACAAACTTTTTTTTAATTTGTAGCATTTTGGGATGATCTCGAAAATAAATTGAAAGTTCATTCATGAAAAATCAATATATATCTTACGTTGCCGGGAAACTGTTTATATTTATTGAGACTAAAAACACGACGCACACGTTCTACATAAATGCGAAACAACACTCATATCGGCAATCCTGGAATCCTGCTATCAGCTCAGACTTTCATCTCCTTCGTTTTATACCTATAATAGATCAAAATAATTCTCGAATTTTAAATGTTTTACATATATATATATACACATAGGTACACATACGTATATATTTACATATATAAACAGGTAAGCCAAAATAGATAGATCGATCGATTTGTGTTGTTAAAAAATAAATGATTTCCTTTATTCTATTTTTATTGTTTTTTTGTCTCGTCAAGAATTATACAGTAATTGTTGTTTTTATTTTCATAAAATTATTCAATAGTTTTTTTGAAATAAAAAATAAAACTAATATTAAACGCGCAGTCACGGTTGAAAAATGGCGCGAAAATTGAAAAAAATACTGACGACGGTAATTTATAAGATTATTCAGCTGTTGATTTTGTTTTCAGATGATTGAAAATCAAGGTTGCATAAATGTCTTGCAATTGTAAAAAATCATGTTGTTGTATGAAACTGAAGTCGATAGGGAAAAATCTGGAAAAGGATAATGTGCTGACAGATGATAAAAGTGGGTTGTGCGCCGATGGCAAATTAAACGTGACGCCTATAGAACAAATAACGCAACTTCCGCGTTTCAATATATCAAAAAAGGATTATGAAAAGAGCAAAAATTATGAATTTGCCGGGCAATCTTATATTGAACAGCGGCTGAAGGATCAAGCTTTTCGTCGACATTTAGTTGGTTTGATTGTGAAACCGGAACTACCTTGTTTAGATTACGACTTGAGTAATGACAAAAATGTCAATCAATTTCAAAATTACATTATCAATGGCGTGGAAGTTGTGTTCGTGGCACCCCTGCAGGACAATGTGATAGCAACAATTAAAAGTTTTGTGCCAGAAGGTGTTGGCAAACGTTATTCTGAATTAATGAACTTATTGTTTGACGAGGTAAAAAATGAATTCATGGTCAGTATGAAAAATGCAATTTTGGAATTTGTGCTAGACAATCCTTTCAAATTCGATGATAAATACAAGGTATTTCAATTTATTCGCATGCCAACATCATTAAATCATTTAATTGTTGTATTTATCTAATATAAGAAGTTGCGATTGCAGGTTGATGATATACCAATATATCTGCAAACAGACAAATTATCTTCGCATAGTTTTGTGCAAAATCGTTCATTGTTGAAAAATAATTTATATTTGGTAAATCCGTGCGTAACGGCTACTTTGGATAAATGGTCTCGTGATTTCGAGTATATGCTTTTTAAAATACATTACTCGTGTACAAATAATATTAATAATGTTAATATAATCGTACTATTATCGTTGTTTGAATTTTTCACAGTGAATTCCGTGTTATTGATTTGGATCAGTTAATGAAAAATAAAGATAGTTGGGAACTTGCGCATTTCGTCAATACGATTAATAAACAAATACAGAATGCAACTAAAATGTTAAGAAATGATTGGTATGAGGAGATTAAAAATATTTTTTTAACGGTAAGAGATATAACAATATAACAAAATGTAAAATTTTCGTTTGATAATGGCTATCATTAAGGCGATGAATAAAGGCCGATGTTTATTAGAAATAAGTTAAGGTTCTGTGTCAAAAATAAACCTTGATATATTTTGTTTAGTCTTACAATGTTTATTTTTGACATAGGGCTTTATTTTACTCGTGTATTTTTTGATGGTTATTTGATATTGCACAGGGCATAAGAAAAAATTTGGTGCCTGGACCAAGTAAGAAGAAAAGCTTTAGACGTTTATACGGTTGCATTGAAAATATAATGGAAGCACAACTGTTATCAGTTTGCGAGAAAAGCTTGAAAGATTTTGTGAGATACATTGTTGAGTCAAACGTGAGTAACATGTATTTTTTATCAATCATCCAAATGTTGCCAAATATCTAATACGTTTATGGTATTATGTTCAATATATAGCATTCGAACGTTAGATTCAAGTTGAAAATAATTATCCGAGACAAAGAGCTGTGCATTGATCCACTTTACACGACACTCAAACAAGCATTGTGTAATATTCTCCATACTATTTGCAATTCTGTCACTGCCTTTGAGAAACTGCAATACAAATTGTATTTAGATAAGCTCGGCCCACCTGTACAGTATTTGAAGGTTGTAAATTTATATCAAATATATAACGAATAATATGTTAATAATCAAATAATCAAAATAATCAAAGAGATGAAATTGTGTGTTGGAATGTTTATTTTTCTTTTGTTTCAGCCTAAAATAAGTTCGGATTTATTAACGTTGTGCGAAAATCAACTCTTCGAGTTAATAGATGAAAAAATTGCAGCGGCAGAACCCATAATGAACCAGCTTTACTCGTAAATTTGAAAATAATATTTTAAACAAGCGTTAAATGATATGATAATGCGTTTTCAGTGTATGTAATGTTAATATATTAAAAGAAACACAATTTTCTATTGAAATAGGTACTCAAAATATTTCAATGACGAGGAATTGCGCTCGGTGCAACAATTTGTGCACCAGAAAAATGTGACAGCGTTGAATGCGTTTAAAGAAATTCTAGCGCACTACGACGTTGTTGCTAATCGAATATCTTTAGAAATTGATAAAACCGAGTTTACCGACCTGTTTGAAGTCAGACGAGATTACTTAATTAATTCGTTGCTTATAAATGTCAATGAAATCAGAGATTGCATTATCAATCGACTGCTTGACGAATATGAATCGACCGCTAAACAGTGAGTTGCATTATTATTTCAAAATTCTAGACATAGTGTATTTTTTGTTATTATTATAGTATGCGATGATGATATTTGATATTGATATTGATAATAATAATTGCATAATGAAATGCAGTGTTGCAGATGAATATAAATCTATCGCTGATACGATGCTTGCATCTCCAGGTGACACAGCCCAGCTTATGGAGCTCATCAATTTTTCGAACACTACACAGCAAGTCACTCTGTTTGATCTCAAAGATAAGCTAAGGCACATTCTTGACTACGTTAATTTTTTGAGTGAATATTTTTTGATGAAAGAAGAGAATATACAATTGAATAATACTTTGTTTCACTGGTATCATCAAATGCCACTAGTGTTAGATGAGAACAAGCTTATGATTGACAGCAAGAAGCAAGAATTTCAAAACCTTCTCAAAAGTGATGGATTTAATCATGGCTGTTTTATGATAGTAATGATGATAAATAAACGATGTAAATGATCTTAAATCGCGGTATTTTGTTTTTCAGCCAAGTATAATAAATTTAACGAAGAATTGAAGAGCTATGAGCGTATGGTGGAAGAAATTCAATATTGGGGCGACGTAAAACAAGTTTATGATTATCAGAAAAAGTCGCAACATTTGGAAGAAAAGCTGATTGGCGCGATGACAAAAATTGACAAGTTTAACGAAGAGGAATTGGCCTTTGGTTGGGAAACAACTCAATACCCCCTGCGGAAGCAGATTGCCGATCGTTTGACTCCTTTCAAAAAGCTCTTTGACGCTTGTTGCGACTTTCTGACCAAACACGAAAGGTGGACAAGTTCGTTGATTGGCACTTTTGAACCTGAGGAAATTGAAGACGAAGTCACTTTGGCTTACAGGTGTCCCTCTCCCTCGCGCGTTCTCTCTCTCTCTCTCTCCCTCCCTCTTACTCTGTTGCGTGTCATCAATCAATAACACAATGTATTTTCTCTCTTGTGACAGAAATTTGTACAAGTTGGAAAAATCGTTGGTCGAGGATGAACCAAAAAGACTAGCGAGAAATGTAAGAGAAAAAATCGAAGAGTTTCGGGAACACATACCAATTATAATGAGATTGGGAAACACAGGAATGAAAGCGCGACACTGGGAGCGTGTGTCCGAGATTGTCGGGTTGCCGATCAAAGCAGATTCAGAGTTGACGTTGAATAAAATCTTGTCATTGCAGTTGTCAAATTACATCTCTCAATTTGACCCAATAGCAGAAGCTGCTGCTAAGGAGAGTGCCCTTGAAAGAGCGATTGCAAAAATAGACAAGGAATGGATTGACATGTGTTTCATTGTCAATCCGTATAAAGACTCTGGGACTTTTGTGATTGCAAGCGTCGATGATATTCAGTTGATGCTTGATGATCATATTACTAAAATCTTGACAATGAAGAATTCAGCTTACATCAAACCCTTTCAAGATCAAATTTTGTATCTATCTTTGTTATATAACATGAAAATTGGTCAACATTTTTTGGCATGTTATGTTTTATTCGTTCTCATTGTTGCGTTTAGCAAATGGGAGAAAAAATTGAGACTCCTGGAAGAAATTTTGTCCTACTGGTTGAGTGTGCAAAGCGTTTGGATGTACCTTGAACCAATTTTCTCATCGCCGGACATTCAACAGCAAATGCCGGAGGAGGGTCGAAGATTTGCCACAGTGGACAAGATTTGGCGCGACATAATGAAACGAGTGGACGGGGACCCTCACGTTTTGTCAGTCGTGGAGATCGTCATGATGTTGGAACGTCTGAAAAAATGTCAAGGCCTCTTGGATTTGATTCAAAAAGGTTTAAATGATTATTTAGAAAAAAAGAGGCTCTATTTTCCTCGATTCTTTTTCTTATCCAATGATGAGCTGTTGGAAATTTTGTCAGAAACTAAAGATCCGACGAAGTAAGCGAAAACAAATGATCAAATAAAATAACGTTGTCATTAATGTATACTACTGTAATGTGATGATTTGCAATCGTCATTTTAGAGTGCAACCACACTTGAAAAAATGTTTCGAAGGCATCGCAAAGTTGATATTTGATTCCGACCTCGACATCCACGCAATAAAATCAAGCGAGGACGAAGTGGTTGAGCTTGTGGACGTGATATCGACCAGAATCGCGCGAGGTCAAGTAGAAAAATGGCTTGTTGAATTGGAAATGGATATGAGGAAAAGTATCCATAACAAAGTGCTCGCGGCAATCGATGCTTACCCAACTAAGCAAAGAACCAGTTGGGTCCTCGAATGGCCAGGCCAAACTGTACTTTGTGTTGGTAAGACCCCTCTCAACATTTTTATCATTCATTTATTTATTATTATACATATACATATCACATATTATTATTGTTCTTAACAAGAATTGAATCAAATAATTTTGAATCATTAGGTCAGTTGTATTGGACTCAGCAAATAGAAGTCGCAATGTTGAACGATAGCTTAGAGAAATACCTTGACTTGAGTCAAGAGGAGCTAAACAATGTAATATCTTTAATTCGAGGCAAACTGTCAAAGCAAAATCGTATCACGTTGGGTAATTTAATATTTTATAGCTTTAACTAGTAAAAATGTTGCTTAAATTACAATTTATTTATTACATTTATTACATTCATATGTTTTAAATTTATTCATACCCCCTTTTAGAAGCTCTAGTTACTCTCGATGTACATGGTAAAGATGTTTTAACTGATCTGTGCAAAAAGCACGTTACTAATAAGAGCGATTTCAATTGGCTTTGTCAGCTACGTTATTACTGGAGGGTATAGTATATTAGAGTATATTAGATATAAAATATCGTACAAATTCAATAGACGATAACAACAAAAGGAAAAAAAATTTAATGATTGAAGGACAACAATATGTGGACTTATATGATAAATTCGTATCTTCGATACGGATACGAGTACTTGGGAAATACAGGGAGGCTGGTAATAACGCCTCTGACGGATCGATGTTATCGTACACTGTTTGGCGCGTTGAATCTGCATTTAGGCGGCGCACCAGAAGGTCCAGCGGGCACGGGCAAAACCGAAACAACAAAGGATCTTGCAAAAGCTGTCGCGAAGCAATGCGTTGTTTTCAACTGCTCAGACGGACTTGATTATATAGCTTTGGGCAAATTTTTTAAAGGACTTGCGTCCTGTGGCGCTTGGTCCTGCTTTGATGAGTTCAATCGAATCGATCTCGAAGTTTTGTCTGTCGTGGCTCAACAAATTTTAACTATTCAGAGAGGCATTCACTCTGGTGTGAACAAGTTTATATTCCAAGGTTGAAACATTATATACAAATGATATGATAATAATAACAACAGTAATATTATATATAAAATGATATTATAATAATTTCATATTATTATGATAATAATTGTTTTAGGATCGGAAATTCGTTTGGATGCAACGTGTGCAGTGTTTATAACAATGAATCCAGGTTACGCTGGCAGATCTGAGTTACCCGACAACTTGAAGGCTCTTTTTCGTTCGGTAGCCATGATGGTACCGGATTATGCTTTGATATCGGAAATCTCGCTCTATTCATATGGATTTTACAACGGTCGGCCACTGGCCATCAAAATCGTTACGGCTTACAAGCTCTGCTCGGAACAGCTCAGTAGCCAATGCCACTATGATTACGGCATGAGAGCCGTCAAATCCGTACTCATAGCCGCGGGAAATCTCAAATTAAAATATCCCAACGAGTCCGAAGAGATTCTTCTGTTACGAAGCATCAACGATGTTAATCTGCCGAAATTTCTTAACCATGATTTACCTCTCTTTCGAGGCATTGCCTCTGATTTATTTCCGACAGTTGTTCTTCCTAGACCGGATTACACTCATTTAAATTCGTGTGTTGTTGAAGCTTGTCAAATTAAAAACTTGCAGTGTACCGACGTTTTTCTTGAAAAAATACAACAAATCTATGAGATGATGATTGTCAGGCATGGCTTTATGATTGTCGGCTTGCCCTTTGGAGGCAAAACTTCAGCTTACCAGGTTTTGGCTATTGCTTTGGGTTTGCTCAATGAGAGAGCTTTGATGCAAGAAAAGCAAGTCGAGGTCAATTATTCATGATTATACGATATTATTCTTTTCAACCATATACAAATTTATTACTTTTTTTATTATTCATTCAACGTTGACAGTTAACCATTATAAATCCAAAATCCATCACCATGGGACAACTCTACGGACAGTTTGATCCTGCGTCCCACGAGTGGAGTGACGGGGTATTGGCTGTAAGTTACAGAGCATTCTCCAGCTCGACCAATGACACAAGAAAGTGGCTCATCTTTGATGGACCTGTCGATGCTATTTGGATCGAAAATATGAACACTGTTTTGGATGATAACAAAAAGTTGTGTCTCATGTCAGGAGAGATTATACAATTAGCTCCTCATATGAATCTCATTTTTGAACCTATGGATTTAGAGGTATTTTTTAATATCTGTTTGACAAACATTTAGAATCGATTTATTGCATCCAAATGTGCGTTAGGTTGCATCCCCAGCTACAGTATCACGTTGCGGTATGATATATATGGAACCCGTATCACTCGGTTGGACTCCATTACTTACTTCTTGGATTAATACTTTATCGGAACAACTCAGCGAGCATCTGAGGATTCATTTGCAACACATGTTCCATCGATTTTGTCCAGTTTTGTTGCACTTGCTTCGACGATGCGCTCTCAAGGTATCAAACATTTTTTTCACAACACATTTTATATTTTTAGTGCATCTTTTCATTTTATGTCCATAATCATAATTTTGTTTAATTAGTTTGTTTGTTTTTTATTTATCGTAATCTCAACATTAAAATAAGACTAGATAAACATAAGTTTCATTGGTTTCTTAAAGAGTATATTGCAAAAACCATATTTTGGTGGACATTTTCACATTTATACGAAAATAACAAAAGTTAAAAAACACTTCTAGTACTATATGATTTTAATTATATGTATTAATGTTTGCATAAATGTTGCATTTTAATTTTAACCTTTGTAGCGTATGTTTCTTTTCTATGTTAAGAGATTGAAAAAAAGAAAATGAATTTCAGTTTTTGTTTTATTATTTATTTAATAGAAATAATAATACTAACAGAAAAAATAATGACAATAACAGGAGATGATCGTAATGCAAGATGCAAATTTAGTGAAGTCAGTGATGCAACTTATGGACTGTTTTTTGGAAGACTTTAAAAATGAGGACTACAAGTTTAAATTGTCCGATTTAGATACAAGATCACAAGTGGAGGTAGTAAAAATGAAAGATATATAAAAAAAAACTTATCAATTAATTTATTTTCATGAATGAATTATAATATTTGATTAAAAACGACCAGGGCTCATTCTTCTTTTCATGCGTGTGGTCGTTGGGCGGGACTCTATTGGTTGATTATCGAGAATCATTTGATTATCTATTTCGTGAATTAATGGAGCACCGAACAATTGGTGCCGATGTGAAAGAACGCTTTGGCATTGCAGAGGATTTAATCATTGAATCAAAGAGAGCTTATATAACAATGATACCGACATCAAATTTGGTGTATGATTATAAATACATTCAAGACGGCAGAGGAAAATGGATAAGATGGTCCGAAGTAGTGCCAGCAATGTCAAAGGATTTACCACTGAACGAAATTATTGTGCCAACCGTCGAAACTGCCCGTTATTTCTACCTTTTGCAACTTCTGGTGCTGCATCGGAAGCCTGTGTTGCTGGTTGGTCCAACTGGAACGGGTAAATCCGCTTACACGATGTATTTTCTTCTCAAGATGAATGACGTTACAAAATATGAACCGCTGTTTGTGACATTTTCTGCACAAACAACGGCTAATCAAACTCAGGATACAATTATCAGCAAGATGGTGAGATTGAAGAAAGGGGTTTATGGAGCTGCCCCAGGAAAATACTCGGTCATATTTGTCGATGACATTTCAATGCCACAAAAAGAAGAGTACGGAGCACAGCCGCCCATTGAATTGTTAAGACAGTGGCTTGATCATAAAACATGGTATGACAGAAAAGAAGTAGCTCCTATAAGTTTGCAAAATATGCAATTGATTTGTACCATGCCTCCTCCGTCCAGCGGTAAAGACGTTACAGAAAGGTGTGTATCATGTAGTACACACACCTATAATCAACTTGTTACCAACTCAGTAACATGCTATATGTATATATTTTTATTAGATTTAAACGGCACTTTGTGACTTTGGCAATATCAGAGTTCAATGATGAAGTCATGAATACGATCTTTAGCAACATTTTAACTTGGCAATTTCAAACGAAAGGATTTTCGAGTGATTTTGAGCCTTGCATACAATACATTGTTCAAGCCACTTTAAACATTTACAAAACCACATTGAAATATTTATTACCTACACCAGCAAAATCGCATTATCTATTCAATCTAAGAGATTTTTCAAGAGTTATTCAAGGAATTTTGCTAGCAAAACCTAAGGAAGTCAAGAACACGGTAAGTACTTGTAGACATAAAAAGGTAAAAGAAAAGCAACCAAATAACATTTGATGCTAATTATTTTTTATCATTATAATTTTAGGCATCAATGAAACGTTTATGGGTGCATGAAATTTTGAGAGTTTATGGAGATCGTCTAGTGGATGAAACTGACATGTCATGGTTAATTGAACAAATACGACTGGCTTTATCAGAGTACATGGACGAAGATATGAACAGACTTTTCCGTGATTTTACTGGAAATTCTAGGACCATTGTGCGCATGATGAAAGTTTGGTGTTGGCATAGAATCGTTACTTGTTAAAAACTTGTCTTATTTTTAGGTTACTTATGCTCATTTGAGAAATTTATTATACTGCGATTTTCATAATCCTTTATCGGACGAAAAATTGTATAAAGAAATAAAAGATTTAGATAAACTTGCGTCTACTGTTGAGGGATATCTTGAAGAATACAATTCCATGTCCAAGACCCCCATGAATCTAGTACTCTTTAGGTAAGAGAGTCAATTCAAAATTAAAATAAAATAAAACGACAGTTTATAAGATAATAATTAATGAATGTAATAATTGGTAGGTACGCGATAGAACATTTGTCCAAATTGACACGAATTATGATGCAACCAAGAGGGCACGCAATGTTAGTAGGAGTAGGCGGAACAGGTCGTCAATCGTTGACTCGACTTGCTGCTCACATCTCAGATTATGATCTTCTGCAAGTGGAGATTACAAAACAATATTCAGTGAATGAGTGGCATGATGACCTAATCAACTTTCTCAAGCGAAGTGCCGCGACAGATGTGCACAGCGTGTTTTTATTCACGGATAGTCAAATCAAGGAAGAGTCATTCTTGGAAGACTTGAGTAATTTACTGAACGCTGGTGAAGTACCAAATTTGTTTTCGGCTGAAGAAAAAGCTGACATTTGTGAGAAAATGAGGCAGATTGATAGGCAGAGGGACAAGTCTCAACAAACGGATGGAAGTCCGGTTGCTCTGTTCAATTATTTCATACAAATCATCAGAGAGCAGTTGCACATTGTTATGGCAATGTCACCAATTGGTGATAATTTTCGAACTCGCATTCGGAAATTTCCTGCTTTGGTCAACTGTTGTACTATTGATTGGCTGCAACCTTGGCCAGATGACGCCCTACACGCAGTGGCAAATAAATTTTTGGATGAAGTGGAATTGCAACCAAAAGACAAGAAGGCCTGTTTGGAGATGTGTCAAGTGTTCCACATATCAACGCAAAGTCTATCACGTGAGTTTTTGATCAAAGCCAGGAGATACAATTACGTTACGCCAACTTCGTACCTCGAGCTCATCAATACATTTAAAAAGTTGTTGAAAGAAAAGAGATTAAATGTGATGGAAAACAAATTGAGATACGAGGCTGGATTGGGCAAGTTGGATGGCACTCATAAGCAAGTTGCAAGAATGCAACAGACATTGGTGGATTTGAAACCCAAGTTGATAGAAGCGGCCAAGGATGTTGCAAAGATGTTGGCAAAAGTGGAGAAGGAGAGTGAAGAAGTTGCTGCTTTTGAAAGAATCGTCAAAAAGGATGAAGAAGCTGCCATGGTTGTGGCCACAGATGCAAATGCGATTCGGGCAGAGTGTGACGCCAATTTACAGGACGTAATGCCAATTTTGAACGCTGCATTAGCAGCACTTAACACACTGACAACACAAGATATACAGATAGTGAAATCGATGAAAAATCCTCCAGCTGGAGTGAAATTGGTGATGGAAGCTGTCTGTATCATGAAAGACGTCAAAGCAGACCGCGTGCCAGGTGATGCCGGCCGAATGGTCGAAGATTATTGGAAGTCCTCGCTTCGTTTGCTCAATGACATCAAGTTCCTTGAATCGTTGCGCACGTTTGACAAGGACAACATCCCCGAACGGATCATGAACAGGATTCGGACAACTATTTTGACCAACCCTAACTTTGATCCAAACAAGATACGCAATGCATCGACAGCCTGCGAAGGTCTTTGCAAGTGGGTATATGCAATCTCGGAGTATGATCAAGTGGCCAAGGTAGTTGCACCGAAGAAATTAGCTTTGGCCAAGGCAGATGCTATCTACGGCCAGGCGATCGCTCAGTTGGAAGTCAAGAGGGCACAGCTAAAACAAGTTCAAAACCGTCTGCAATCGTTGGAAGATTTACTCGAGGAGAGAAACAAGGAGTATCAAGCGATGACAGAGGAAGTTAGCGCCTGCGAAAAAAAGCTTGCAAGAGCCGAGGAGCTCATCGGAGGCTTGGGAGGAGAATACACTCGTTGGTCGGACAGTGCAAAAATGCTCGGCGAGCAATTTTTTAAACTAACCGGCGACGTTCTCGTTAGCTCGGGCGTTGTCGCTTATCTTGGCGTCTTTACAGCTCATTACCGGCAAAAACAAATAAACGCCTGGATATTGGGATGCAACAAACTATCTATTGTTTGTTCCAAGGACTTTCAGCTGGGTCTAGTGTTAAGCGACCCGGTCTCTATAAGATCGTGGAACATGTATGGATTACCAAGCGACGCCTTCTCCATTGAGAACGGTATAATCGTCAGTAACTCGAGAAGATGGCCTCTTATGATAGATCCACAAGCCCAGGCCAACAAGTGGATCAAGAATATGGAGAAGGACAATGCCATTCAAGTTATTCGATTATCTCAATCAGAGTTCATCAAGATGCTCGAGAATGCTGTACAATTTGGTCAGCCAGTTTTGTTGGAAAATGTCGGAGAAGAACTTGATCCTGTTTTGGAGCCACTTTTATTGAAGCAGACCTTTAAATCTGGGGGAATCCTTAGCATCAAATTAGGCGACCTTACTGTCCCTTATGATAATAATTTTAGGTCACAACGTCTTTTTTAACCCTCATATTCAACTAACGGTAGTCAATGATTTCTTTATTATTTATTATTTTATTATTGCAGATTTTACATAACAACCAAACTTAGAAATCCACATTATCTTCCCGAGGTGGTTGTTAAGGTAACGCTGCTTAATTTCATGATCACGCCAACTGGTTTAGAAGATCAACTTCTAGGGATAGTCGTGGCTAAAGACAGGCCAGATTTAGAAGCGGAGAAAAATCAACTCATCATTCAGGGCGCGCAAAACAAAAAGTATATATATGTATATACTTTTTTTTTTAGTATTAATTATCATTATTTTTTATTATGATGAATCGTATCAATACTATAGTAATATATGAAATTTGTTCTTAAGGACTTTGAAGCAAATTGAGTCTAAAATATTAAAAGTACTGTCCGAATCAGATGAGAATATTCTTGAAGATCAAACAGCGATAAAAGTTTTGAGCAGCTCAAAGAACTTGTCGAATGAAATTGAAGCAAAGCAGGCTGTCGCCGAAGTGACTGAAAAAAATATTGACCAAACTAGATTACAGTATAAGCCCATTGCTGAAAGTAGTACCGTCCTCTTCTTTACAATTGGTAAAATGACCACCTCTGTCATTATCAGGGTTGTTGCGCTAAATATTGTTAAAACTGTTTGCCTTTTATATTAGATATTCCATATCTAAAACCATTCCAAAACAATAAATTGTATACATTTATTCAGAACTTTCATACTTTGTTTATAAAATCCTGTTTATGAAAAATCCAAGTAATTTTGCTAAATTCCCTGCCTTTTCAAGGTTTTATTATTGCGCAACAAACCCTCCTGATATTAAAAATTTTGTAATGCAAAAATCATGCAAACATTGTTTCAGCTATGCTGGCACACATTGATCCAATGTATCAATATTCACTTGTTTGGTTCGTGAATTTATTTACAAGTACGATTGATAACACTGCGCGCACAGATGAGAGCATTGAAACACGGTTGCATCAGTTGACCAAACTATTTACCTATTCGTTGTACGTAAACATATGCCGTTCCCTGTTTGAGAAAGATAAGCTGCTTTTTTCGCTGATCCTGGCCGTGAATCTTCTCAACAAACAGGGCAAAGTGCATCAAGTTCAGTGGATGTTTTTACTTACGGGTGGCGTCAGTCTAGATGATCCTCAAGCTAACCCGACTCACTGGCTCCCGACCAAATCTTGGGAAGAACTCTCTCGTCTGAATCATGTGCCTGGCTTTTCTGTAATATAATATAACTCTCTTGTTACATATTTTATCTCACCAAGAGCGCTAACTCACAAACCAAAATTCTCACTTAAATTACATGCACGCACGCGCATTCATGTAGTATTTATTTGCATCGTCTGCAACACGGTGCCCACTGTTCATAGACGCCGCTCGCATCGCTGCTGTCGCATTAAGGGGAATAAAAGGTTGCTTTTTGTTTATAAAAACGAGTCGAGGTCATAAAGAAACGTTTTCATTACACAAAATATCTCAGGCTATACTCTGGGAGTTCAAAAATCACCTGATATCAATTTCATATTATAGACAAAATTTTTGTGTCACTTTTATTTCAACTTGTTTCAGACAACAAATCAGTCTTTCATAATCACCTCTAAATTTAAATGCAGAAAAATTCAAATATTGCAGTTTTCAGACCAAGTCAAATTTTCTGTTCTCGAAGATGTGACAATGTTTGTAAAAAAGTTTCATTCAAGTAAATGTTCAACTCTCTATAAAATTCGTTAATAATTCGACCAAATTTCATTCATTTTGTTTGATTTCAAACATTTTACAATGACATTATGACCTTACATGGTCATCCTAAAGTTGTTCGTACTCTGATAACCAAGTATTAGTAACCATTTCATAAAATTTATGTAAAACTAACTCTTTATTACCTTGAAAAATTCAATTTTAATTTACACTCATTTTTAAAAAAATAGTGTAACAAACAATTTTTGTTTGTTTTAAACTTTTCAAAAAATTTTAACTATTTGTAATGCATGAATTAGATTTATGTAAATAAAGCAGCATAAAGAGGAGTTAGATTTGCATAAATTTTTTTATGGTATTTAGTTTACATAAAATTTACATAAATATGGCTATCAGGGTACATATAAATGCACCCTGAACATGTAGAAAAAGTTACAGTTGCAAAACCATTTTTGATGAAGGGGACTGACAATCCAAAATTGACGAAAAAAAATTAATGTTTTGAGATACTTTGAACTTTGTTTTTTCAGTAAAAAATCCCTTTTTAACTACTTTGCATCTATTTATGTAAAAGTCGTAAGAAGTAGCAATTAAAATTAAGATTAATATTTGAAAATAAATAGAATAAAATTTTACAAAAATAAAGAAAAGCTTAAAAGAAATATAAACTAATATTTTATATTCCGTTTATTTATATGATGGATATTTTACCTTATTTTCATGAAAAACATGACACTTTGTACGGATAACAGCATGAAAAATGACCTTGACAAAAATGCGAAAAGTTTTAAATAAAACTAGATTGGTTAAGATGACGTGTAAGGTCTGCTGCCACGGAGTTAGAGACTTTGTTTATGTAAATTACAATAACTGTTGTTTTTCAAAATACTAAAAAGAGTGCGATTTTACAATGATGGGAAAATTCGTTGCACTTTAAAACATCGTTTATTCATCGTTTTATAGTAAAAATTCAGTTTTTTTGTGTAGAATAAGTGAAAAAATCGTGCTCTTCTCGTTAAATTAAGTTACAATCACATTATTAATTTTAATTAAAGAAATCTGTAATGTCGATAACTTTTGGTTTGACATCACCTTAAGAGGATGTCAAACCGGAAGTTACCGACATTACAGATTTCTTTAATAAAAAATAATAATGTCAACGTAAATTAATTTAACGAGAAGAGATTGCAATTTTTATTAACAAAGTCCCTAACTCCGTGACAGTAGATTTTACACATCCTCTTAAAGGATATAATAAAATTTTCCAATAATATTATAATTATTTACCGACAAGATATCTATGTTAAAAATGAAATTCAAAAAACTGAATTTTTTTTGTTTTAAATTATTATTTAATTTATGTCTTTTTTTTTGCAAAGATGATGTTTTCTTAAAAAGCAATCATCATGTTTGAATGCAAAAATACAAAGAGCTAATGAAAATGTGAAATTTCTGGTCTAACAAGTGATGATGACGTAAGAGTATTGCATTTTGACGATCTTGGTGAGGATGTGCTCTTTTATAATACAAAATAATAAGTTTAAACGATGTTTCTAGGGTATAAAAGCGAGTTTGGAAAAGGAGCCAAAGGCGTGGAAAAAAGTGTACGTCAGCAAAGAACCACAAAATGCAACATTGCCTGTTCCGTTTGAACATTTGGATCATTTTGAGAGGCTGCTTGTGCTTCGTTGCATCCGACCCGATAAAGTCATTCCTGCCGTGCAACAGTTTGTTCAATGTAACGCTCTAGCTTCCTACATCATATCATAATCAACAAGCATGTGTCACGTTTACTATAAACAAAAGCAGTTGTTTATTATTATTGATTTTCACAGTGATAATGGGCAAGGAATTTGTCGAGTCGCCTCCGTTTGATTTGGCCGCATCTTATGCGGATTCGTTTAGTTGCGTGCCGCTAATCTTTGTTCTCACACCTGGCGTTGATCCTACTGTCACATTGCTCAAATTTGCTGATGATCAAGGTTTCGGAACTAACCGACTCTTTTCGTTGTCGTTGGGCCAAGGCCAGGGCCCGATCGCGGTCAAATTGATTGAAGATGGGATCAAGCATGGACATTGGGTTGTCCTGCAGAATTGTCACTTGGCCAAAAGTTGGATGCCGACTTTAGAAAAGGTCTTTTTTATAACTTTGTTATTCAATTATAATATTTTTCTTTATTATCAAAAAGAACATTTGATTTTTAATAAGATTTGCGAAGAATTGACGCCAAGTGAAGTGCACCCGGACTTCCGTTTGTGGCTTACGAGTTATCCGGTGGATCATTTTCCAGTGAGTGTTCTTCAAAATGGTGTTAAAATGACAAACGAACCCCCAAAAGGACTGCGCGCCAACATTCTGCGCTCCTACCTGCAGGTATCCAAATTGAATTGTTATTCAATTCAACAATAATATATAATTTAACGAGATTATATTCCATATTTATCTATTTATTATAATTTGAAATTTAAATACTGTTGGTCGGCTGATGCTCTGAAATGAATAAAAGCATCGACGCTGTTTCATTCAAATATATTATATCGATTATCTTTTGATGCCGACGCAGGACCCAATAAGCAAGTCGGACTTTTTCGAGAGCTCAAAACAGACAAAAGCTTTCAAGGCCCTGATTTTCTCGCTGTGCTTCTTTCATGCTATCGTACAAGAAAGACGCAAGTACGGTGCCATCGGATGGAACAATCCTTACGAATTCAACGAGACTGATCTGAGAATCAGCGTCACACAACTTCAAATATTCTTGGATCAATACGATGATGTTCAGTTTGTTGCACTAAAGTATCTTACCGGTGAGTGAGTCTGATACTGTATAATAAGCAAATGAATAATAAAATAATAAATGATAACGAAAATGTATAAACGATAGGTGAATGCAATTATGGTGGTCGTGTGACCGATGAATGGGACCGACGCACCCTTAATACAATTTTGGCTAAATTTTACTGCGAGCAAGTAATTACAGACCCTGGGAATTACCTCTTTGATGAGAGTGGCATTTACTATGTGCCCCAAGTGAGTGAGCACACCCACTTTTTGGAATACATCAAATCTTTGCCCATGGACACTACACCTAGTGTCTTTGGTATGCATGAAAATGCTGATATCATCAAAGATCAACAGGAAACTGATCTCCTTTTAAGCTCTATCTTACTAACACAGGTTAAAAACTTTATTGTTGTTATTATTATTTTTTTTTATTGTGACTTTTATTATTGTTACTGTTATTATCACAATTATAATTTTGATCCATGGCACAATTAATTATTTATTCATAATGATTGGACAGGACGTAGTAGCAGACAGTTCAGATGAGTCGTCATCGCCAGAAAAATTGGCACACACAATATCGCAAGACATTCTATCAAAATTACCCCAAGAATTTAATCTTGTGCAAGCAATTGCTAAATATCCGACGTCATACGAACAGAGCATGAATACAGTTTTAGTGCAGGAAATGGGAAGATTCAATAAACTTTTACTCACCATACGTCAAAGTTTGATTAATGTTGAAAAAGCTATGAAAGGTTTATATCTTGTGCTATTTTTATATCATCTTCACAATTTTTTTTTTTTCTATCATTTTCCTGCGACTTTTTCAATTCGTAGGTCTCGTGGTCATGAACTCGGAATTGGAACAAGTGTTCTCGTCGATCATTAAGGGTAAAATTCCATCTCTGTGGAAAAAAAACTCATACCCTTCTCTCAAGCCGCTTGGCAGCTATATTCGTGACTTTCTGCAAAGGCTTAAATTTTTACAGGTAAGCAGTAATTGATTGGCAATTATATTATTGTTGTATATTGTATATAGTATTGTTAATTTATTATTGAATCAATTGCAAAACTTAATTGCATTTTTAGGACTGGTATGACAACGGGGCTCCAATATCTTTCTGGGTTTCCGGCTTCTTTTTCACTCAAGCGTTTTTGACTGGAGCGCGACAAAACTACGCTAGAAAGCATTCAATTCCAATCGACCTTTTGATTTACGACTTTATTCTGTTGAAAAATAGCGTATTTACCAAATTCCCTGACGATGGAGTTTACATTTACGGCTTGTTTTTGGACGGCGCGAGATTCAACAAGGATACAATGATGCTCGACGAGTCGTTACCAAAAGTCCTCTTTGATTCAGTTCCATACGTAAGAGCTCATTTGTTGTATTTTTTATTATTTTAATTATAAAATCAACACAGCTCATCGCTTATATTTTTAGATTTGGCTTCTGCCCATGACAAAAGAACAAGTGAAAAAACGCTTAACGTACACGTGTCCCGTTTATAAGACTGCTGAACGAAGAGGTGTGCTCTCAACAACAGGACACTCAACCAATTTTGTCATTGCTATGAAACTCCCCACGGACCGACCGCCTCAACATTGGATAATGCGCGGCCTAGCTATCCTATGCCAATTATCATATTAATTTACGCATTTATATATGTTATTTTTATAATTATTATACTATACAAAAAAAGTTGATGCAGGCAAAAACGTTGAGTTATATTTTGTTTGCAATAATAGTACTATTTTTGTTATTTACCACCGTTTTAACAGAGTCATTGACACATGAATTATACTTATTGATACAACGCATGTTTAATGTAGTACACATAGATAAAAACCAATCACGAATGTGCGTAATCATACTAATCATCATACGGACAAACTCGAAGCATAGAAAAGAGAGCTACAGAATTATGCACCTTTCGCAAGTGTCGATATTATTTAGAGAGAGAGAGAGAGAGAGAGAGAGAGAGAGAGAGAGAGAGAGAGAGAGAGAGAGAGAGGGAGGGAGAGAAGGAAACGACAAATGCAAGAGAGTCACATGGGAAAGGGGAAAAGCCGAGATACAGGGAGAGATCAATACGAGGTCGCTAGGCAACGAGCCTCCGGCGAGAACGGTCCGGGTAGACAGGGTGCCGCCAGCAGACCGAAGCTCCCATCCCTTACCATACTCTTCTTGTCTCGGCTCCTCTACGTCTCTCGCAAATCTTCATTATTTCAACAGTTTTTTAAATATTATCTTTGTTGACTTCGTTTCAAAACATTTTTTCGGATTCCTATATTTTTATAGTTTTATTTGTTTGTTTTCGAATCCAATTACTTTCATTAACTTTCATAACACATTTTGATCTTTGAAACTGTCACAGTTATTTAGTTTTGCAAATATATAATATTAATTTTCTTATATAAAATAATTGGGAAAGTTATTTACTGAATTTAAAATACGTTGTTTAAAATTTAAGATTGATAGTTCAAAAAATATGATCGATTAAATTGTTATAGCAGCACTTTGAAAGGATATTTTTACATCAAATTGTTTTACTCGAATACATTTTGTAGTAAAATTTTAATTAAAATAAAGTAATAGTTTAACAAAATTGTTGATGCGTAATTATGAATAACTTTATGAATCGTAAATAAATTAAAACAGTAAATAAAATATATTATTTGATTTAAATGTGATAGTTTTATAATATCCGTTATATTATTAATAAGAAAAAGTATTAAATCATTTTTGTCAGAAAAAAGCTTCTGTTGATGAAATTTGGTTCAATATTTCAAGTGCCGCCGCTTTTAGATTAAAAATAAACTTATGGCAAAATGATCGACACAAAAACACTTTATGTTTTTAAAAGGTGTTATTTTTGTCTTACCTTCCTACCCTCTTGTTTTTGTTCCAATAGCTGCTCACAACTAATCTTAAATAAAAAGAACTCTTAGAAAAAAACCACAACATTTTCTTCATAAAAAAAGAAAAATTAATGGCATCTTTCAAAAACATTTATTAATATTCTAGCATTTGTGAAACAAAATTTTATGATGCTAATAAAAATTGCTTTAAGATTTTAATTTCGTTTGAATAACTTTGAATATTTTGAAATAACAAGAATATAATAATATTTCGTTTCCATGTGATAATTTTATTTTACAATTTTAGGTACATTTGTTTTTAAGTTATAGGTGAATTCCATTTATCAAGTAAGGAATAATCTTTATTGTTTATCTAAGCGTTATTATTATTATTTCATGTTCTTAATAAAGTCGTTTTTATTTGAATCAGCCAGTATATATAACAACAATAATAATAATAATAATAATAATAATAATAATAATAATAACAACAATAATAATAATAATAATAATAATAATAATAATAATAAATAATGTATAATAAATATTTCGGGAATGAAGTAGATGAATATGTATTGAAAGTTTGATCTGAAGTTGAAATGAAATTGAGTAAAAACTGTTTTTCAGATGAAAACGTGAACAATGATGAAGATGAAAGCGTTGATAAGAAAGTAGACGATTGGATGACCTATGTTGCTCACTTACCTTTTGATTATTATTTATAAAAGAATTAAAACATTTCAACTCAATAGATATAGAAAAGAGAGAAAACCAAAATGTTGGAATGCAAGAATAAAATTAACTGACTTGGTAAAAAGGAACAGTCGTTGATGAATAATAGAAGCCAGCGAGAAGACTGAGAAGGGTAACGATGCTGGGCACGAGAGACGCTTCAGTTGCTAAGCAACCAACGTCCACCCTTTAAAACTCCGCCGACCTTCATCCCTAACGTTATCGCTCGATAAAATCCCCTATTTTACGGATGCCCGGGATTCCCCAATTTCCGATACGCGAGAGCACCAAGTTAAACTTTAAGTTTCACGTCGCCTCTCTAACCATGCATTAGCTTAAATTAATGTTTGACCCCTTCATTTATCAAAAAATCTATCATGAATTTTGAGCTCTGTTCTGATAATTGATAGTGTTACATGATGCGAGCGTCTTTTTTCAGGATGAAACCTGAAATAATTTAAATTTGAACTGAGCAAAAAGATACTTTGTATAGAATATCATATTTCTTTTTATTTATACAAAGATCTTTTAATTATAATTCTATATTTAAAACCATAGTATAATACGAATGAATTGAATTATTTGAACAAAATAAAATATACTTATTTAAAGATATAATTTGATTACAATTTATGAGTCTGGGAAATTGTTTTTTTATCAACATTTAATAATATTTTTAATGCAAATGATATTAAATCATATAGATGGATGATGTCTGACTGCATCTTTTGATACAGGCGATAATCATGCCATTCGTATACACAAATTTTTGAGTTGTAAACACTTAATTGGTAAAATGTGTTACGGTGATTTCATAATGCATATTAATGAGCATGTGACACTAAATGCTATAGGGCAAAAAATTGCCCAAAATTTGTACATGATGTCACCAAATTTGCTCATAGAGACTCTGTCCAGTAACCGTAACTGTATTCCAAGTTAAGTATTTACAAGTAAAAGTTATTGCCAAGAGTTGAGTATTAGAGCTAAAAACTACGTAAGCATAATTTACTATAATTATTATTAAACAAATGTTAAATATGTTGAGAACGATCAACATTGAATTAATTGTTTCACAAATTGTTTCAATGACCATGTTGCATTGCTGCCATAAAACTATGGAACACTTACTAACAGTTCTATGATTACTGCGTTAAAATTGTCAAAGTGTAAATTAAATAGATAAACAATTTATGTGAACTGAAATTGTAACTATCATTATAATAATCACTTCTGTATAATTTATTCTGTCTGAACTTTTTAAATGAGTTAATCCGAAGATCAAAATTGTAACATAACTATTAAAACATATTTTTAGTATTCAAAAAATATCTGTTACAAAAACTGATTTCAATTAAGTAAAATAAAATTGTTAAACAAATTGAATTGTTCTTTGATTGTTAACCCTACAAACTGAATTGCTTGTGTCAGTCTACGTAACCTAAAATCATGTGTTATTTCTCCGGACGAAATAATAAATATAAAGATCAGTGATAATTGATAAGACCCAAAATATAGTAATCGTTAATATTTATTTCATAATTACAAGTTTACACAAACAAAGTGTATACAAGTATTTTATGAGCACGTCAACTCCAACTCGTATGACAACAGTTGAAGAAATGTTGACAGTAGTCGCTTGTGCAACTGTGTTGTGTTGTGCGTTGTGTACGGTCCGCTCTTGGCATTCACCGCGTGCCTTATGAATTTTGATAACTTGGCACATGGAAGCCCGCAGTGAACGCAAGGAGCACAGACTCATTTCTTCACTTCCTTCTTCTGATCCTTTTCTTCTTCCTCCTCTTCCTCTTCTTTTTCCTCTTCCTCTTCCTCCAATCAATCATCATCTCTATAAGGCCGCTAACTTTAATGTTATGAAAATTTTTTACTTATTATAGCATGTGTTATCATATGTACAAATATCGCCTTTTTTTCATTTAAAAATCAACAGACGTCGTTCATCCCGGGTGCATTGTGCAGCCGCTTACAAGCACACTCCATTTGCAAGGGGCTAGTTGGGCTCGATAATCCCGGCACAACTTATTGCTTATTTTAACGAAGATAAAGCAGCTGACATGGCACCATTGTCCTTGGTTACTCGCTTGATAAAACCTTGTGCCATTGTATTATTAATATTAATATTAATATTATTATAATTTATATTACTTCTATTATTATTATTATTATTATTATTATTATTATTATTATTATTATTATTCGTAAACTTAAGTCGTCGAACAAAGTTTTTTTTAATATATAGAAACTTTACGAAAATGCTTATTCAGTGTGGAAATTCGTTTTGGGAATTTAATTTTTCTTTCAGAACATACTTTTAAATGTAATTGAACGAACAAATGGACCTAAAACTGTTTCTATATATATTTCATAAAAATGAAAAGTTTGTTTTAAATAAAAATAACCGATGAAAAAAAAAATATATATCGGAAAATATATTCTTCGAACCGACCATTCGAATTGAATGATAAAAAATGAGATGAAAATGTTATTTACAAAAATGTTTGATGATGAAATTGAAATTTGAAATGCAAATACGGGTCTGAAAAATGTGGTGGTTCGAGTATGCTCGCACCCCTGATAATTCTTCTATCACGAAGGGGTTGTGATTGAAAAGTTGAATTCCCAACGGTCTCGCGTTACGTTGACCAATAGCGCCGGTCGCTTTTGATAAGCGATTGTAACGGCACTGCATCAAAGTAACATCATTGATAGAAGGAGCGAGTTATAGGGATCCTCTTCTCTAATCCCGACAGCATTCTACACATATTTGTTGTTCGTGCGTGTGCAAAATCCATTCACATTTGTGCCGAAGGGGGCTTTGCATAAGAAACCAATTCCCGCGACCAGAATAATCGCTTTGCTGTGGGTCAGGGTTCGAAGAGATTTCCATCCTACCCATCAAATATAGATTTTTTGATTTAAAAAAAAATGGAAAAGAAAATTTTGTTATGGCAAAAAATTGATTGTTTCTTTTATTTGGAAATTTCACAAATAAATCAATAGGATATTTATTTATTAATCAGAAAACTACTGCAATTATTTACAGGTCGCTTCTGAGAATGAATTTGATTAATAAAAAATTAAAAAAAAAGAAACAAACAAAATACGTAACTTACCAAAACCTTTCATCGGCCACTTAAATTGTTTCAAGTCCTTATGACGTAATTGACCACGTGTATTCCATGCGGGGAAGTTAACGTCTCTCGTAAGGTATACGCCTTCCTTTTTGTTGTTTGAGGTCGATTTTCGTGCACCCTTATTTTTCTTCATTCATGATTTCTTCGAAGAATTCTGCAACACTGTCAATTAAGCGTCCAAATTTCATCACACAGTTCCATAAGTTCAAATTAGAAACTAAAAAATACTGAATAAAAAAAAAGTGATGAAACAATTTCCATTTTGTATACCATTTGATTATAATTCAATGTTTAAAATAAAAATGAACGAATAAACAAACTGACAGTGTATAAATAAATTTAAAAAACAATATCATACTAGTAATTAGTATTAGAGTGATATGAAGGGTAGATTACATATAGAGTGTGCGGGTTCTGAGTAAATGAATTTCCATTAAAATTGAATGAATGAAAGTTGAGTTGGAGCAAAAGTAAAGTGAGTGATGATTATTAGTTGAATCAAAGGTAAATGATGATATGGAATATTATTATTATTAATAATAAATAATTGGTTGATTATCTCTTCCGATGAACCACACACACATTGATGAACTGGGACGAAACCAAGAATTTGTGTTGGTCTATTTTGTCTTGTCGGTAGTAAATTACACAAGATGAAATATTTAGCTTTGATTTGACCATGAACATGCAATTTTTGTGGCCATCAAATGAAATGTATGTTTTTGATATAACATGCGGTGTGATAGAAACATAAGGGCAAATGTAGAAGAGTTGGAAGAGTTTTTGGAGTATACTATAGATACAGTTAAGAAAAGCATTTTTCGTTATGAACGGCGGGATTTTGGACAATATTGTTGAGATAGAGTGTTGAAATGGTAATTAAATGTGCAAGCGACGGCTTATTCATACTTCGTAGTCATGGCGATCCAACACTACTGATAAAACAACAGCATATAATGTGTTTAACTGCAGGGTAACACCTTGTGCTTATACTTATCAAATTTTTGGATAGAATGATGAAAACGAAATAGCAAAGATGACAAATGTATATGGAAACTATCTGAGCATTCAAGTTGCATCAGTTGGAAGCAATTGGATTAAAAAATAATGATGTTGATTGCAAAAAACACCTGTGGTAGAAAATGGTCGAATTGAAGAATAAAAATCCAAAAGTGCGACACATGATGTCAGTGCTTGGCACAGCACAATATACTTATATATTTATATGTATATGTATAGATGAAATGACAGGTTCACAACACTGATATAACACTTTTGTGGTAACTTGATAGCACCGAGCGAAACTGATAACAAAAAGTGAACATAAAGCAAAGGGAGGATAAAACGTAAACAATAAGTAAAGAAGAAAAAGTAGAAGAAATAATAACGACCGGCACTGGTAAGGATATAGGAGACGACTAAATTACCTTGAGAGCGGGTAGCAGGGTCGAATGCGGAAGTACTTGCAAGGACCGACGAAGCTCAATTCGATTCTTGATGAAGCGCGCTATCTATCCGAAATGATTCGACCTTCCACTCTGGGAGGATGAATAACAGAGAGACAGGAGGCAGTGGTCGGAGTAGGATAGGATTGGAGGGTGTGCGCGAATGCGCCAGCGAAAATCACCGGCCGGCTAGCGCGCGCGATGGTGTTATTGCTCTCATGGTAGCAAGCTCACTGCGCCCTCTCCACTTTCGCGCAGCCAGCCCTATACATCAACCCCTCGAAATCCAACTCTCCCCTCCTCAATTTTTGCCTATGAGATCTTGGTCCACTTTTTCGACTTGCTTATTTTCTTTCTCTCTTTCTTTCTTTCTTTCTTTTTGACACTATCGCTTTTTAGTTATATAATCAAAAATTGCACGTCTTTTCTATGATATACCAATTATAGAAAAGTATGATGTATTATGTGATATAGAGGTTGTTCGCGATTTGGTGCACCACCACTACTTGGGTAGCAGCGTTATCTCGAGCAGAAAGCAAAACTGATAATGTAGAAAGACGCGAAATTGCAGTGGTGGCGATGAGAGTAGAGTAGTAGGGGCCTAATATCTCACGTGTGCGCGCTTACCAAATCTCGGGGTGCGCGCATCCCGCTGGCTGGCGCACGCGTCACCCACAAAACCATCAGAGGAGAGAGAGCATTTTTTTTCACCCTCGTCTAGGGTGTGTTCCATCGTCCTCGTTCAAGGGCGTCCAAATCCAACTCATCCTTATTCTTCTTTCATCGTCATAATCAATTGTTTCATTTACCTTTACATTCAATACGTCACGAAATTCAATTTTTTTTGCTCCCATATAGTTATATAGTTTTTGTAAAATATACATACAATTTTAAACTTATGATATCAACTATTCTAAGCGCAGAAAAGAGCGATGAATTCAAAAGTATATATCATCAAGGAAGCACGAGAGAGCGTATAGGGCAAATAAAAATTTGGCCAGCTGCAGAAAGATGTAGAGGATGGGAGTCATGCAACCATTGCGACGAGATATACCTATGTTGAATGTCGCTAGGCAACCTCTACAAAGATGCACCCTCGACCTGGCCATAAGGCTGCCGTATTATTGCCTTTTTAATGCTCTTACATTTTTGGCGGCGCATTTTTGTTTTAATTTAATAACAACTTTTCAATACAACATTATCATTATTCATATAATTTTTAGTTGTTCAAAACATATATATGTATATATATATACATTAACAACTTTTGAAACTCGGGCTTGACCCGAGTACGCACATGGGGGCGGTTGATGAAAATGCAGCAGCGAGAGGCGTCCAACTGTCTGCCGATGCTCTTTTCAGGAGGACAGTGACCCACGGCTTTACGGAGGGGGATAAATTGGTTTCTATAGCTGGGGACAGGGTCACGCACGCATCCCTCATGGACCCAGCCCGCGCGCGTACATCAAGGGCCACATTTTCTATCGATTTGATGTGTATGAAACTAATTTTATATACACAAATATAAATCGTACGTCCAACGACGTTTGACGCGAGACATAAATTCTCTGTTGAACAATCATTCGAGCTGTTTTAAATATGTTTATAGTATTTACAGCTACACCACATTTAATATGATCTTTTGTGTCCATGCTTATACACAGAATCCTGACGACGCCTTTAAGATAACGTTCACTTTGTTTGTGTCTCATTTTGTTGTTTGAATCAACAAAATTGATGTTATTGCAGTCTTAATGTTTCATTTTGTTTGGGTAGAAAAATCTATATGAAATTTGAGCAATGTGAGATGGATAAATAAGAGAAGAGTCATTTTTTTGTACTAAGACTCATGAATGAATGAGGTATGGAATTACTAGAATGTATACAAATTGAAGATTCAGATGCAATGGCCAGACTTGTTTCGCTTGGACGGCCCTTTTTTCAAATCAAAAAAGTCATGAGAAAAATTTTGATTTTGATATTATTTGAGTGATAAAGTTGACTTTTAATTGAAAAAAACACTTGGCAATTTGAAGTATATTGAGATCGAAAATTTGTTCGATATATGTTAGATTTCAAAGGAGAGCTTCCTGAGCGCGAGTCTGGTTATTGCATCTGAGTCTTCAATTATAAGAATAAAAAAAATTAATGATGTTGAAGAAATACATTATAGTAGAGGATAAAATAGTGAAATATCTGTTCCTGTTGCAGATCGATGGAGCAGTGACGTCACCTGCGCGGGAAGCTGCGTTACCATGGAGACCGCCACGGGCCCGGCCCGGGCGGAGGTGGATTGGGGAATGAAATTTTATTAAAATCCACTTCCGCTTTTTTTTCCAAGCGGCAAATTACACGCCGCATAGCAAGCGCTTGGCAAAATGGCTGCCGAGTTGCGCGCGTGTGTTTTTCTGCCAACACACGCAAATATCTCTCGTTGTGCTGGGCTTTTATTCTCCTCACACCACACGCGCGCCACGAGCGCCGATTAAGCATTCTAACTCTTCGTTAATCTTACGAGCGGGGTGACAAGTTTTCTCTCTCACTCGAGTTTACCCTCGAGGACATTTTAAGATAAGCCAACCAAAAGAGACATGCACAAGGATATAATACAATTGCGCCAAATACTGAACGGCCTATTATATTATAATTCATATCATTTTTTTTATAATTTTCATATAATTTTTATTTTTTAATTTATATAATACTTAAGTTATTATGAAATATATAAGTTTATTTTCCTCTTATCATTTCGAATTATATAATCTTCCCTACTTTTGAACTGTAATTCATATCAGATTATTGTACTGACATTTTAATGTTTATGGTATATACATTATATCGACATTCTTAACAAAGAAAAGAACATCTCAATGAAGTATAAAATGAAATTAATTATATATTGCGTTTTTATTATTATTATATATTCAGATGTTTTTGAATTATAAATCAATTTGAGTTGAAATGATCATCTTCGCACCTGTTTCACCCATCCATCTGGTGCAAATTGTTTAAAGAAACTTTCTGAATCAGTTGTTTCCATATCTGCATTTATCCAAAGCTAATTAACAGCAGGACTAAAAAATGATTAAAACGCGTTCGTCTCTTTGAAGATGTGAATCACAAAAGAGCGAGGGTCCTAAATGAAATTGTAGTTGCAAGGGTCAAGTCCCTTTCTGTCAAAGCACAGCATCTGGATCCGACAAGGTGTTAATTTTGAACAAGTAAGAAAGCGTGGGTAAATATATCAAAAAAAAAAAAAAAAAAAGAAAAAAAAGAATTGAAACTAAAAAAAAAAACTACTTCGAAATTTGAGTCAAAGTCATTTTTGTATCCACCGTGGCCAAGACGACGCAACTTCCCTTTTTTGCAAAGCTCAAATCTAGTCGCACGATCAAGAGTTGGGCGTGGGGGCTCGCCCGAGGCTGATTGGGGTGGCTTTGGTCCGGGAACTAGCAGCGATGCTGTATTGATCCGAACACGCGAGCTAAAGTAAGCTCAAGCGTTGCCTTGGAAACCTCGCTACCCAGACCCCCGCCCCCTTCCAAGCAAAATACCCCCGCCCATCTGAATCCACTGCTCTCTTTCTCTCTTTCTCCCTTAATTTTTCTCTCTATCGTTACAACCTCGTAATAAGGTCCACGATGGTCGACTACTGTACAGAAGTGCTATTTCGTGCGAATTGGAACAAACTGAACACCATGACTTTACCGAGCAAGTTAAACATCACAGTTCGCAATTCAATATTTTTTAATTCATACCTGCATACATCTTTTTAATCTACATTTAATAAATTGCATCAGTATTTAACATCACAACGTTTTAACTTGTACAATTCTTTTTTCTTTTGTCAACTGAAATGATCTGGATGATGACGATTGATCGGAATAATCGTTAAAAATATTTCAGAGTAGAACAAATCAATATATAAATCGCAAGGGATGAGATGTGACAGATGGACTCTGAGTCGCTCTAAAGCATAAGGGATAGCTTTTCATTTTATTGCTACATTGTTATATTGTCTAACAACTATAAGCTTAACTCTAACATATTGTAAGTTCTTATACAAAGACCACTGATTATATATTAATTTTATATTGTCGATTATTATTATTATACAAATTATACAATACATATAGAGTGAAAAGATTCCTCATCTTACATATCCCCAATAATAGATCTTATAAGAATCATTATTTCAAGTATTCAAAAAAATTAAATGAGAAAAAAAAATTGTTTTATCGTTGAATTATTAAATTTTTGAAAAATTAAATTAAAAAAAGTCGTTTTCATTATTTGTTACAGATGGTAAGATGAATCTGATAGAAAATTGTTGATAAACCCTCCATGAGAGTTCGCCACAAGTTGGTCCAGGGCGCAGCATCCCCTTTTCTGAGGCTGCACTCTGGTGGCTTAATATTGAAATAGTGTTAACTTATATAGGGGTGGCATGAACACGCAATGCCATCGCGTCATTTGTCAAATTTTATATTATTTTTGAATCAATTTTCTGTCGTGCAGTGACAAAGATATGTCAGTTAGTAAAAATTCGATTAATTTTCATTGTCGTGTTGAGTCTTGTTATCGGGGTAACGACATGTATTTTCGATCAAAAGAAAAAAAAGAGGATTGGTTTGGAGGGATTACGGTGAATTAAAGATGTCTGATGTCCTTCACGAGGATTCTTGATCCTGACAATTCATAAATTGTTTGTTAAACCACAAAACGTTTAAGGGTATGTTTTCGTGATACATTATAGGTTTTTGTAATATGACAAATAACACAAATAAATATAAATTATAAATATAGAATTGGAGAATAATATTTTGAACCATTGAATCTTTGTGAAAATTTTGCTGGTAAAAAGAAGCTGCTAATAGAAACATGAGATCATATGATGGAGAAAGCAGTTCATGTGAAGAGGATGATAGGAGGGATGCTATAACATCAGAAGTTCGTACTGTTCAACAAAGTTCATGGCAAAGGTCTTCTCATCCAAACTGGGCTTGGGATCATCGAGGATCGGTATATAATATACACATTTAGTAACAATCGTAATATCAAATATTTCAATAATCAATCAGTAATCCTAATGATAATTGCATTAATAATAGAGAATCTATTCGTCCACCTCCGTTCTCCGTCCACGGTTCCACTCGTCTCTTGTTCTACTCATCCAAACGATATTTTTCAGTACAACAAATTGAATCGTCTTAAAATTATTTTATTATGAATATTTTTTATAATATGCATTAAATATATAATTGTATTTTATACAATTTTATTATTTATGAATAATGCTAAACTCATAGGTTTATCATGAAAATAAATCTTCATAAAAGAAAATAAATGTCCAAACAAATGGTTATATATGTCGTGAACGAAATTTGTTTACAAAAAAAATGTACGTAACATAAGACAGTGAAAAAAATTTAATAGTTATCAATTATAGAAGATAAACAAAGAATTTTTCAAGTGAATACAAATTTTTGTTTGAATTAAAATATTATTTTGAGTAAAATATAATTGTTGCATTTGTTTACTCTGAAAAAACTTGAAAAACAACAAAATGACTTGTAAAATTGGTTACATAGGACTTGTAAGAAAATTTGCATAGACCATAATAATGAAAACAATCAGATGTTGTGTGGAAAAAGAGTTGTGGAAGAAAACCATGTTGTGTGTAAAGAATATTATTTTTCATAAAAAATTATAAAAAACTTTGATAAAGTGATAAATTTAAGAATGTAAATACCGATTTTCTCACGAAGCAATTGTGTGTTAAAACAAGTGTTTTCAACTAAAAATAATTTCATTTCATTATGATTTTTTTAGGATAAAAAGGAAAAAGTATTTTAATCACTTTTGCACATTTTATAGGGGGTCTGGCAAAATCTCGAATAATTCCATGCTTTTTCTCATCATGAAAGTTTTTAAAAAGGGACAAAGAAATTTTTTTATCAAGGTTTTCTGAAATAATCATATTAAGGTGGAAGCGTATTTTTAAAATACTAAAACTGCATTTAATAAAGCAAAATTATTTCTCATTATTTTTATTATTATATAATATTGTTATCACGCCTTTTTTATTAACAAAATAAATTTTATTGAAAAAACTTTTAAATTTGATTTACGCCTTTTACGACACTGTGCTGTCTCAGTCAATAAAATTACACATCTTTCATGTTCATTTACTCTAAAGTTGTATATTTTTAAAACTAAATTGTGAATTGAATTCTAATTTTTTTTGTGAGGTCATCAATCTGTGCTCTATACAAATGTACTTTTTCACGAGATTTTAACCATTAGTTTGTTAATATTAATTGAATACGTCGTTTTATTTTGACCTTCTAAAACAAAATGTTCATCTCTTAAAACTCTATTTTAATTTTAATATTAACATACATACAAAATTTGAACAGATCCTGACTATTTTGTGAAATTGCATGTTATACCTTAAACAGTGATTTTTGAAATTTTTCATGAATTTCTGTAATGTTTTATAAATTGTAATCTGCGTTTTTCATTTCTTTTAATGGAAAAATAGTCATTACCCTTAAAACTTTCAAGGGCCCCAAGAATCGGCCACGAAATAGCGATTCGCGCTCTTGAAATTGATCAATGTTTCGTTATTTCTGTTTCATGTAAAGCGTGATTCAGTGTCCTGTGGCGTCCTACTTTTTTTGTACCATAGAGCGTGAACTGCTATTATTATACTATTATTATACTGTATAGAAATTTTTCGCGTTATGGTGAAAATGTTTTTTCTAAGATATTTGAAATTTAATTCCGTTAAAAAATTAGTTTGACAAAAAATTTGTTCAAAACAAATTGTTTCACTAAAAAAAGTTTTGATGGAAGGAAATTAGTCGTTTTAAAAAATATTTCTTGTAGAAAACAAGTTTAAGTCTATGCGAATAGACACTTTGTTAATAATTGAATACAACTTGCATGCAGCAGCAGCACCATCAAATGGCATCGGAAGAAACAAGCGTTGCTGCAGCCGTCGATGCAATAGGCTACGGAGCTGCTGGGTCATCACATCAGCCAACAACATACAATACATCGTCAGAAATGAATGCAACTGCTCCTGGCAGAAGAACTCCTTTAGGAGCTGTAGGACTCGGAGGCTTTTACTTTCAGCAGCAAGCGCAACCTCATGCTTCATCAAGTTCGATGTCTGATGAGAATAAACCTGGCCAAGACATCAGGTAACACTCATGCACATCAACAGTAGCCAACAATTATATTCACTCAAATTGAATTCATATTTCAGATCGTCATCTTCAAGATTGAACTGCCCTCCCAAGTCAAAAACAACTCGTCAAGGTAAAAGTGTGCGATTAAACATAAATGCCAGAGAACGTCGAAGAATGCACGATCTGAACGATGCTCTTGATGAGCTTCGATCAGTCATTCCATATGCACACAGCCCTTCTGTACGAAAGTTGTCTAAAATTGCAACATTACTCTTGGCCAAAAATTACATTTTGATGCAAGGTAATTTGAATCCTAGTTGAAATAATTAATAAAAAATTTTAGTTGCTTATACCATATGATGAACGTTTCAGCAAACGCCCTTGAAGAGCTCCGACGAGTTATAGCAGTACTGCAATCTCCACATGCACATACTACCGCATTGCCTCCTACGCCAGTTTCATATGATTTGCTTCAAGGATTTCCAGGGAAACTTTTTCAAGGAGTACCAGAATTACAACAAGGCCTACAGACTAATTCTCAAACAGTGGTTGCCACTGGTGGCCCTACTACGGACGGTAGTGTTGCTAGTGGAGAGTCAACTTAATTTCAAATTCAATTTTTATTATTCTTAATATAAATTTCACATTTATTCTCGAATACAAATGGTTTTAAACGAAGCATGACGGCCAATTGTCGCTCATAAATAAGGAAAATAAAATTTCCACGCACCAGATAGTCAATATAGTATGTGATACGTGTCATTCATAATGTTAATACTAGTCATAAAGATGAGATACGCAAATATTTATAGAAATCTATATTAATATGACTATATATTTAATATTTCACCGAATCGTATATTTATAATATGTATGTTTCGTATGTATGCGCATACATGAAAATTATTATACAATATTTACTAAAAGAGTTTGATATGTAAGAATAAGTGCCAAAAGTAAACGTTTAAGTAAGTCTGATTTAAAGATAGGCAAAACATGAAAGTAACAAGTGGAAAGGTGAAGTGTAAAACAGTTTCGTCAAACATAGCGTTTGATTGCTTCGCTGTAAATGGAATTATTATTAATCTAGTCACTAATGCATTACTAATATAATAGAGAGCGAGTGCAACGTTCAACTCTATATATTGTAGTTTTTCTCAGTTTTTTTCTCAACATTTTGAAAGAAAGTAATAATTAATATAATTTCATCAGCAAGATAAAGATAAAAAAATTAATTGACTCAATTTTAAAACTAATAGATAACTGATGACTGAAATTTAAACTATATACAATTCAGTAGACAATATGTATTCAACTATGGTAATCATATATAAGATAAGCTAATTAAAGAAGTAACAACTATCAAGTCATAAGAATCGTAACCATAACTGTCAGTCTGAAAATCTTTAAAAACTGAAACTATTGGAAAACCGAACTCTAACTGGAACCGATATAGGAATTAGAATCTCAAACCTAATAGTGACTGAATTAAACGGTTACCGGTTACATTCTCGGTTTCAGTCGTATCTGTTAATAATCATATAACAAGTTTATCTTACTCGAAAAGAAAACATGTTAGCATGCCTTTGGACTGCCAAAATTATTTTTCTTTTATTGTAAAATATCGTAAAATAAAGTATCTCTCTCAACAGGGAAAAAACAAGTCTGCTCGCAGGGATACCAACTTGGTTTTTTTTCGTGTTAAGTAATATATACTATTATCGATATTCCATAAACAAATAATTCAAAAACATATTTCAATACGAAAATGAGACAATTTCATATTTTAATATTATTTTATTTTATTAAAGTAGTTGTTACTAATCCTATTATCTGTTAAAATAAACTATACTAAATAAACCGAAGCCTGTTAGTCTCAGGAAAAGTATATTCTTCCTAATTTTGATCAATTGAAAAGAAAAAACAAAACAAAATGTCATTTTCGATTTTCAATGAAAGTCGATAGAAATCTATATTAAGTTATTAAACTTTTTAGAAAAGTTAATATTTTGTATTTCGGAACGATTATAAACAAATAAATCTAAGTGAAAAAGAAACATTTGATTTTATCAAAAATTAATGGAAGAAATGTTTATTTTTAAACATTTTTAACTCAAGAGTACCCTTTATTACAAAAACTAATGATAAAAATTAAAGGAAGCGGGACACGAGTCAGTAAAGAAAATATGAATTAAACAATATCTTAGTAAGTTGTGAACATCGAAATGTCCTCTCGAAAGCATTTCTATTTTGTGATGGTTCTTGCATTGTGAAAAAAAACTTTTAGTTTTCAAGAAAGATATTTGTTCGTTGGTATATTCCATCATATGTGAACCTCAAAAACGTGTTATTGCGTCATGCAATTTTGCGGTTATAATAACTTTATTATTTCAGGAACATTTTATTTGTTCACGAATTTGATTATATTTTGTTTTAAATTTCTGTTCTAACTTTGCAATAAATAAATCAATAAAAAGTTAATTTGGGGAATATTTTAAATATAGAATTCTGTACAATGTAATAGAACAATAACTTCGGTTGTGTGCAGCGGTATTCGGCGCTTTATGATGTAACAAATACAAAAATGTTAGATATAAATATGTTCAAAATTTATGTTTATTCATTTATAATTTTACAGTTGTGACCATGGCCAAAATAGCATCTAGAATTTTTGAAAAGTGAAATTTAGAAAAGTAGAAATTTGTTAAAATCATTCATGCCAAAAGATTGGATTCAAACCTGGTTTTTGCAAGGGGTTGCTCACTATGTTGAAAAGTGGTCGGAAGACTTCAAAAATGAAGTTATTTTACAAGACTTCATAAAGATTTCAGAAATACTTTGAAATCTTTCAGTCAATAATTTTTTGGACTTCAAGACTTGAATTACATGATGTGACTTCAAAAGACTTCAAGAGATTTCAGAAATCTAATGAAGTCTTTTGTAACATTTAAGAAAAAATTTATAATAATATGAATATTATTGAATTAATAAATGGACAAAATGAAATAATAATTGTGGTAGTTTTATGCCCCCTTCATTTACCACAGGATTTAACATACTAAGCATTAGAGAGACATTAAACATTGTTAGATATCATAATAACCGTGAATTTCCATTCGAATGGATATCAAATATGAAAAAATGAAATTGTGTATAGAAAACAAGATCAGCGTTCCTAAGATACAAGAGATATTTAGCGAGAGCTTCGGTTCTACCATTTTTCCAAAATGTGGAGTTCATATTCTGTCATACATGGGACCAGTCAATCAATTTTAAAATCTCATCAAGTTGTTTTATCCAATTATAACGCAAATCAACATTGCATTAATTGCCGATTTCAGAAGTGCTAACAATTTTTTATAAAAATCTGACTATACTGTCTCAATAATATCAATATATGTAGCGAAGTCCTCAATGTTGAATATTGTACTTCAAAATTGAACAAACACTACTTCTAAAGACAATCTGTTTGCCCTCCCAAAAATCTGTTTTATAATTGCCAAGGATTTGCAATGCTACTCCAGTGACAACTTTCGCTGTACGCACAAAGTCTTGAGTGGAAACCAAGCCTAGTGCCGAGGTTGTGGAGGGTACACCCAGATATTAATATGATTTGACTATCTCCAGCTGTTCGGAGTTAAAGAAAAACTTTTTCGCAGTTGATTTACCGACATTTCTATAATGAACAATTTATGTCTTGTTTGTGTTAACTTGAAGTTTGTTTATCTGGTTGTACTCCTCGAAAACTACCAAGGCTTTATTTATATACGTTGATGTACGTGTCAGAATGACTGCATCGTCGGTATATAGGAGAATCAATATGTCCGTGTAACCGTCAATATTAACTTCTTCTAGGCCTTTACTCCGCAAAATAGATTCTATATCGTTGATGAACAATAAAAATAAAAGTGGGCTTAGATGTTCGCTAAGCTTAGAATTACTCATTTTGATCGAGAAAGATGCTCTTTTATAAAAGTAGATCATGGTTCGAATGAATTTTGCACTGGTACCCAAGTCATACAATTTTTGCCACGTGAAAGGGAAAAATCCAGAGACAGGAAATATACGTAACGCTTGCCCAATCTCAGTTGATACTGAAACACAGAAACATTTTCATCACAACTACAGCCAGCTCTAAAACCGCTTTGACATTTCATAAGAATTTTCTTGTCGGTGCACCATTTCGACAGCGGATGCTGGTACTAAATCAAATCATCAGCAACAAACGTCGCACCGTAGATTCGATTCGACACACCTAAGTCCCTATATATTGAACCATATTCCCTTCTCCCTTTCAAGATCTTATGAAAGTTTCCAAACTTCAGTAGCTAATAACAATCCAGGGTCTGGAGAATGGAAAAACCCGATGGTTTGGTGCGCTTTACGGGCACACTGGGTTCTTGGTCGTTTCTCAGCTAATGAAAACATACATGGGGAACCACGTGAAGGCGACCCGACGAGACCATATTACTCGCCTCGCTATCGTCATTCCGTATCGTATTCGATGGACGAGTGCGCCCATCGAGCGGGTACAATGTAATGACATTCGTACCTTGACACTACAAAAGCGAACAAGGGGAAACCACGCCAAAACTAATCTAGCCCAGATATCATGCGACAGAGTATTATACTCTGTTAGTTGGTGTCCGAGAGAAACAGCTTTATGTAGTACTCATTGAAGAAACATTGCGCTGACGTTAAAATGTTCCTTCTAGTACCAATATTCTCTTTTTCTGATATTAGTATGCTTTCAACATAAGCAACTTTTAGAGAATTTTAATCATACATTAGTTACTGAACTAACTAATTCATACTTCCGACCAGCATCAAAGGTGCCCATCTACACCCACCGTCTCGGGGTCCGCAGGGACGCCATTTCCTGAGACTGCTTTTTATGACGTTCGCATAGCCCTTCTACGAGAGCACTATTTTGACAGCGGGTGTTGGTACTAAATCAAATCGTCAGCAACAAGTGTCGCTCCGTGGATTCGATTCAACACACCTAGGTCCATGATTTGACCCATATTGCCTTCTCCCATCAAGATCTTATGTACGTTCCAAACTTTGTTAGCTACTAGCAACAATCCTCAGTACTAGAGAGTAGAAAAATCCGATTGCTTAATGTGCTTTACGGGCACACCGAGTTCTTGGTCGTTTCTCACTAAGTGATGAAACTCACACGAGGAGCCACGGGAAGGCGACTCAGCGAGACCATATCTCTCGCCTCGCTGTTGTCATCCTCCCGACGGACGAGCGCGCCAATCGAGAGGGTATAATTTTATCGCAACCTAAGGCCACTTGTGTTTGAGGCAAGCGCCTGG
>JAQQRF010000904.1:0-22410 GCA_030523145.1 Trissolcus brochymenae
ACACCAACCGGCTCGAGGTCCGCAGGAACGCCAAGTCCTGAGACTGGTTTAAGACGTTCGATTGTTTAAACACGTTCGACCCAGTCCCTCTACGGGATGTAATAGCTAGACAATCCAAGAAATTGTTTTATCTTCTTAGGTGATGTCGGGGCTGGGTAATTTTTTTCAGCTTCAATTTTCTTGGGATCAGGAGAAACGCCTTCGTTCGATATAATATGGCCTAAATAGTTCACCGATCTCTTCAGAAAGGAACATTTTTCAGCCTTGAGTTTAAGGTTGGCGCTTCTCATTCGATCGGCAAATTTTCTGAATTTCTTGTTGTGTTCTTCTAGTGTCCTTGAAAATAAAATCACGTCATCAAGGTATACGCTCAATTCGGGGCCGATCATACCGGCAAGTACAGTATCCATCATGTATTAAAAAGTGGCGGGAGCGTTTTTCAATCCAAAGGGAAGACGGTTAAATTCAAAATGGCCGTGGTTGACGGAAAATCTGGTTTTATGTTTGTCCTTCTCCGCCATAGGTATCTGGTGGAATCCGCTGTGAAGGTCTATGGTGTTGAAGTACTGAATTTTGGCTAGTGAGTCGATGATTTCTGTAATATTTGGCAGTGGGTACGAGTTCGCGATAGTTTTGCTGTTCAGGGCGCAATAACCTATCACCATGCGGTGACGTGGCGCCCCATCTAGGCCTAGTTTCTTGGGTACCAGCCATACTGGTGAGGAGTAAGGGCTCCTCGAGGGACGGATACTTCCTTGATCGAGCATTTCCGTTACTTGTCTATCAATTTCATCTCGGTGGCAAGGTGGGTATCGGTATATTTTTCCACGTACAGGGATCGGGTCTGTCAATTCGATCATGTGTGCAATAGCGCTTGTTGCACTTAGTTTGTCTCCTTTGACATGAAATATGTCAGTGTTAATGTTTATAAGGTTCACCACACTGTCTCTTTCATAATCATCTAGATGTTCCAAGTCAATATCTTTAAGTATTTTTTCGGCTCTCTCGTTCCAGGGTTATGCAGTCCGATTGTGCATAATTTTTGATTTTTGGTTTTTCTTCATCAAGGTCGGAGAGGTTGAGGTTGTTCCAATTCTACGACAGGTGTCGAAATTGAAACAGGCTTGGATAAAGTGTTGAACGCGTATGTATATCCTAATCCGTTTTTTGCTGAGATAAGACATTCTCCGATGTAAACGTTGTCAGCAGTTTTGACGCGCTCCAAGAAACCCACGGGAACCGATTGAAAATTCGCAACTCGAATGTAAATTAATTTTCTAAAATTCGCAGGAATGTTGGTGTATTTACCTTGACTAAACGGGATGTCGCAGCCGTCTATTTTCAGGGCTTTATCTTTAAAGGAAATGTCTACTCCTTTGCTAAGAAAAATTTTCGAACCTAAAATTGCATCTTCCTTAATAGAAAATTCTTCATCGCGTACAACTTGAAATGACACTGATTTATTTGCAATTTTTAAAATTATTTGTTCGCGCATGGACACTGGAATCGGTGTAATTCCGACAAGGTCGTATTTTATGCTTGCGTCACCAAAAAGAGTTTGTATGAAGCGGCTTCTTTTGACAATATTTAATTCGGCGCTAGTATCAACTAAAAATGTAGCTTTTCCTTTGATAAATTGGGGAAAATTAATTTTAAAGGCTGGTGCTTTCGCGATGCCAGCGTGGCCCACCATAATTTTGGCAGTTACATTTGACCCAGGGATTCATTCGATCCGACCATCCGGGCCACAACCACGTTTTTTGGAGTGTTATCTTCTTGTTGGACGTTGATGTGAAGCACGTTCTCATGGGTGGTCAAATATACTTGTCCTTGACTATTTTGGGCGCGGTTTTGTTGCATGTAGGGAGGATTGAGCATGCTTGCCGAGTTTTGTTGCCTACTGTCAGTCGGTTGGTAAGCATTTTGATTAGATCGAGAGAAATTTTGCTGGTTTCGTGAGTCGTTTGTATTTGAGTTATATCGGCCTTGATGCGAGTTATAATTATTTCCATCTCGTTAATAATTGATCGGGTTTGGGTTGTAATTTCGGTTATAGTTATTTGAATTCGGATTGTAGTTGTTACAGTTATCATGTCTGAAATTCTGTTGGTTTTGCGAATAATTGTTTCGCGGCGCATAGTCGTTGTTTTGGCATTGGTTTCTGTTCGAAAAACGGTTTTGTTGGTAATCGTTATTGTAGGAATTATCGCGACGATAATTATTTGCATAGTCGTTTTCTGGTCTGAAACCATTGTTGGGTCTTCGGTTATTATTTCGATTTTGGTTGTTTCTCAAAATTTCGATTTCCTCCAAAATTCCGGTTTGGCTCGAAATTTGAATTTTGATTTTCACGTCTTGATATCATATTTGATAACTCACGGCACTACTCAGAGGTGTGCCCACTGTTGCCATGCAAAATACAGTGGCGAGCTGTTCGAATTGAGGTGCTCGTTATCGTTTATTTTATGATTTGGGGTTCTGGTTTTTCGGAGTTTTGACTCAACTTCGATTGTGATGGCAGAGGCTAAAGTGTCACGTTGTTTGACCTTTGTTCTTATTTCGAGCTCAGGCAAGAGAGAATCTAGGAATTGTTCTAATGCAGTCGAGTCAACTAAATCATTTAACGTATTTATTCCTTCGGGTCCCAGACGTGTAATATTATCTATGTGGCATTTTGCTCTGTTCACGGCCGATTCAATTCTGTCGGCAAAATATGAGACTGAATCTCCTTCTATCATACTCTCGTTTTTGATATTTTCAAGTAAAATGGTAATATTAATATTGTCGCTGAATCTAAATTTAAAATCGTCGATCAGATCACCGATATTTCGATATTCGGGTAAATTGATGTAATAGTTATCTAGCGTTAATCTTCCGCCCAATAAAATGAGTAAATTTTGTTCTTCGCTTGGATATAAATTTGACGCGTTATGTCACAAGGAACGTGTAAACTTACTAATGTAAATTGGTGATCCGTCAAAAATTGGTATCGCGTTCGACGCGTGGCGAGCTTGTAACGTAGCGTGCTCGTTTCTAATTTCATGTACTTTTCATGTTTGTTATTTCATAGTCCTAACACGGGAACGTATCTTCTTCCATTTTGCGAATTTTATTCATGTCGTCTGTTCATGTTTGCGATTTCTTCTCTAACATGATTTAAATTGTCGTACAGAGTGTTCACTGTTTCCTAAGCATTCGTTCATCATTTGAACTACTAGGTCTAATTGGTCTTCTAGCTGATCTATCGCGTTATTCGCGGATATGTAACGTGGGGACGCAATTTTTGTAATAAATTAATTAACTCACCGTTGTCGGCTTATTCAGATGATTTGTCGAGGTGGCAGGTTAAGGCGCTCGTCCTTCGTTGACCTTGGTGGCCGCTACGCCGTTCGGTCTGGACTCTGAGTGTTGTGATTGCCTCTTTTGGACCCTTGTTTCGTCTGGTTGACCCTTTGTTCAGTTGGGGCGTTGGTTCTTTGGCTTCTTATGGCTCGTCGGCGTTGTTAAGTTTTCGAAACACAATTTTCCGTTTAATTATTTACCGGGGATACCATGTCATATCCCATCCTCGTCGCCAGAATTTTACTTGAGGCTGTTATGACTCCAATTTCATGAACGAATTCAAGGTGGAACAAGTCGGTGCATTTTACATTAATCCAGCTCTTAATAAACGAAATTTCATTGAAACACATTAAAAAATATACATAGGTTTCAATCATTTTAGTAGAGACAGTCCTTAAAATATATTTTGACAACAGAGAGCAATAGTAACTGCAAATTACGATGTGACAAAAAATCTCTTTTCTCTTTGGTAACAAAATTTTCTCTTTGGTATAATGAAGGATGTTTTATAATTTATTATACAAAATGTTTTTATTTATTTATTTTTTTTTTCTAAGAAATTTGTTTTCTGTATCTGTGTTGTTAACCGATTACAACAATTATGTATAAATGTAATTAAAAATTATTAAAATTTGAATTATTGGAGAACTAGACGTTTAGAATCTAGATATAATGTTGATAGAAATACTGATCCTTGATATTGCAGAAGTTTGGAAAAGTTGCTGACATCTCTGTATATTTTGCAAACTTGTTGCAGGAAAAACCCTTATACCGATAGACAATATGTAGAGCATCAAAAGCTGAATCACGTAATGAAAAACTTTTCTTGTACTATCGAGGTCCTCGTATGGAACCGTGATTATACCAGAAAAACAACAAAGGGACTCTGCAGATAAAATGGGTTCAAAAGGGTTAACTGTTTGATGGGCCATTATTTTTTTTCTTGGTCTTATATTTAAGTTATGCACCAATCAAAACATTGCCTAAGTGATTTGTTACGACCAGTTAGATATTCAAAAGTGATCCTTGTACAGTCATTAGCAGATACGCCTGGTGTTTCAGGTATTTTTTTTTCTTCGTTTAAAGCGATCCAATATTTGACTTGAAAGAAAGACAAATACATACCGAAATGACCAGGCACATCTGCTAATGACTGTACACATACAAAGCTTAATCAGTTTTATGTATAATTCACGACGATAGCTCATTAAACGGTCAAAAAAGAATCTGTAAACTCGTCACGGAATAGTATTGTTACGTAATGCCTACCATTACGTTTAATAATTCATAAAAATAAAATGTTTAACTCAATTAATATACAATAATTCGACAATAAGACATCAAGAATATATTTTCATAATAAAAACCAAATCTTTTCCACTAAAAAGTAAGTGGACAATAAATAATATATTCAAACACTTCAATGTCAAGTACGATGCCTTCAGATGTCGCTACTGAAATTCGAAAGCTTGACAAATTGGTACATGATAAAAAACAGACTAATCAATTCAGATTATTTTAAAATAAGATGTCATAATAACGATCTACATATTGAGTTGAGTGAATTAATACAACTACAATACATTTACATTTTTATGATCATTTTGCATTTTCATGGAATAAATGTTCAAAATTATATTAACATTACATATTTTTGGAAACTCATGAATTTTAGAAAGGAAAATTGTTCTTCCCAAAGTACCTGGAAAACCCCTCCACCTTTACACCCTATTGTCCTGAACTAAATAAATAGAGTGTCATCTTCTTGACCAAGTCAGTCTTTCCTCCCGTCTAATCCGGTAGACTCATCTTCTTGCTAACCGTTGCCCTCAAATCGTTCAACGGCAAGAACTCTCGAAACTGATTGTCCTCAAATTGTTCAGCAATAAGAGAAGTAAGTCTACCGTTTCTGCGGTGGAAATCAGAATTCATTATCGATACAGGTATTGTCGCTAAACACACATCGCCGAACTTTGTACCGAACCTGATACGCGTGTAGCACCTCGACGAAGTTGTACGCGACAACCGATACGCGTGCAATACGTGTGTGTCCCATCGACTTGTGCGTGTGTCACCAGAACTTGTGCCGAGCCAGACGCCCTCATCACTAATCAGACGTCCTCATAGTTGCTGCTCTTGCCTGTCATTTAACCCCGATAACAAACAAAAGTAAGCATTAAATTAAGGTCTATTCTGACACCTAACTTAGTTGCAAGGAGTAACGTTGAGTCGAGGTTTGATTATTACCAATCACTACCTCTATCAATTTTATTCCACTTGTCAAAATTTCTCATTGCTAACCTGGTTACATTCAGGGTTCAATAGATACTGAAAGTAATAATTCTAAATCACGACTTGAGAGACTTATAAGGACGCGAACAATAGTTTCGTCCACACAATCTCATTCGATAGTTTGATTTTAATTACTACAGTGACAGAGCAACTTTTAAACATTCATTTCATTTAACCAACCTCTCCTTCATTTTCTAAGTGGATTGAAATTGAAAGTGATGCTCCCAGCCACCAACCTCTAGTCCCCTACGAGCCTCCGGAACCCGCAACGAAGCCTGCAATCCCGCTAGGTTACGTCAAGTCTGCGACCGCGGTTAATAATAAGATTAAAAAATTAGCTAAACAAATAAGACAGAAATTACAAAATAAACCCGAACTATTGGACGAGTTGAATTCCTTACGAGCCAATAGTTCAGGTCCAGAGTTATTAGAAAGACTAAAAGAATTTAAAGTTTCAAAAATTGTAAACAACAATGTTAACATCGAAAATGTTAAAACAGAAGATAATCGCGTAATAAATAACATAACGAACAATATTAGTGTTTGACCTAACCCTTGAAGACCTAGAAGACGGTAACTTTTTGGTAGGGTTGGAGAAACCGTCTAAGTCTTCTGAATGGTCTGCCAAAGTAATAAGTCTAGTTAGAGCAGAATTAAAAAAGAGTAAACAGAATGAAAAAATTGAAACATTAAACTAAGAAATAATAATAATATGTATGTAGCTTATGTATGTAAGATAAGGGAATCTTTTTCTTGTGAATAAATGGATAAAACATATTCAACCTCTTTTTATTCCTCCAACCTGTTCCTTTGTTTGTGTGTTAACTTAAATAAATATTAAAAATTATCTGCTATTTCTCCAGACGTAACAGTATATTATGTAACAAGTGGAAAAATTGATTATTCCACGAGAGTGTGAAATTATCAATTAATTTGCTCACGATATTTTTTCGAGCAAGTACAGAAAATAACGTCAGTTTACTCATTTTTAGTAAAATATATCAAGTACGAGATAGAGCATGATTCTTCTAAATCTGAAGTTCGTGGAGAAAAGTGAAGCGGAGAGGGTAGCTAGTACACATAATGAGTTAATTTTAAATATTCAAGATAAGGAAATTAAATTTTTTTATGTAAAATATGTCATTTATTTTATCAACAGTAAAACTGATAATCATTCCTTTTTATTTTCAAACCCAGCTTTCATTGCGTCTATTTTTAGTTGTAACTCCTTTTCCATTGCTTTCATACAAGATAAAAATGAAAATAAAATGTTGAAAACCTGTAAATAAATTCAAATGTGTAATAAAAAATGCATATTTCGAAATTTCACGATATTTTATATTTTCTAATTGAAAATTTTATTATTTTATTGATTTATTCAATCTATTTGCACTCACATTTTTTATCGTGGACATTGATATTATAAATATACTCATACAATATAAACTTATAGGCTTTTCAATAATCATAAGCAAAAATGAATAAATTTTGCGTGATTTTGGGTATTTGCACCATAATGACGTAGAACTAATTAAAATTGTCAATATAAAAAATTTATAGAAAAATTGTGACATAACTATATACATGGAATGTTTAATTATACTCACGTCCGCAATCTTAATCGTTCGCTTGAATTAATCAAATTCTGACATATTATAAAAACAATACCTATGTTGCAAATGATTTGACTCACTCTCAGTCTAAATAAATAAGTGTAACTTGATCAAAATTCAAAAACTGTTAGATGTACGCAATGCCACTACTCAACAACGATTTTACATAGGCTATAAAACTAAAGTTTTCAATAGATTTTAGTCGCTGACTTTTATATTCCAAATTAGAAATTTTATAAACAAAATTTGTTGGCAGGGTTAAACAATAAATATATAATAGATTGATAAACAATAAATGGATTTAATATTAACAGTAGTCGCGTTGAATGAGATGCATTTTGGTGTAAGCCGGAAAACAGAGTGAAAGCTGATATTACAAATGCAGTGAGTGTGGGTGATAAAAGCGGAAGTTAGTGTACTGGGGATGACAGTAGGGCCTAGGGCCGTATGTATGATTCTGATTGGTTGTGACTGATGACGTGTTTCAGGTAGTGTTAATGAGTGTTTCCAGATATAATTTTTAGTTTGAATTTCGCTTAATTTAATTTTTTAACAAAATTTATAAAATTATTTTATCTATGAGATCGTATTTAGTACCCAAAAAATCTGATGGAAACGCTTAGCTATATAGACCTAACGCAAAAAGTATTTCGTTGTTAAGCTTGTGTTAATTTGATTTAATTGATTTGAGATTTTAAAGTATTGTATTTTTACTAGATAGAACCCCTTCCTGAGGGAGTATTGTTTAATAATTTTATGAATCCATATTTGGAATAAAACTTCTACCATGATAAAAAAAGGGAAGAAACAAGTTATAACGGGTCTCAATAGTACACACATATATTTTTTAACTAAATATACATATAGGTATATTCAATGAATATTTGAAAAACAACTTTTTACATACATTAAATAAACTCATGCATAGATAGCCCAATTGGGATATAAAAATCACTACAAATACGTATCCATTATATGTACTCTGTATATTTGCAACATACCTTGGTATAAATTTTCATCATAAGTCTGTGAGACTTCTTAATGTGTTTGTTGACTTTTGATATAGGCGGGGGACGGTCCAGTAGAAAATAATGAAAGCCTTTTTTCAGGTTTTCATTAGATGAATGTTCATAACTTTTTTTTCAATTGATATCAGTATTCAATTTTATTCTCTTTGTTAGAATTAGAATAAATTAGAATAAAGACATATTATCAGTATAGCAGCTATGAGAAATAATACAATTATTATTATTAATTTTCGCGATTTCACTGGGACGTCCCCTTAAATTTACAAAAAAATTATAATATTCAAACAAAACAAACAGTTTTAGCATCTGGTAATCTCGAATAAAAGAATGACATTTCTTCACAAACTTATCATTCTGAGTGTCATGTAAATTGATAACGCACTTTACAGTGTTCATGCTTTCAAATCTATATACATAATTACCGAAGATGTATTAAAAATAGAATATATACGCGTTTTAAGGCGCATTCCGTGTTTTGTTAACGCGATGTGTTCGCGTCAACTTGGCCATATTCAAAGATTTGTTGTTTTCCAAAACAATAAGATTTTTTTTAAAAATAATTTAAAAAAGAAAAAGTGAAAAAATTACAATTTCTCTAAAATCGAAATTGTTTTAACATTTTTCCAAAAATCACAATTTCTTCAAGAATTTTCCGAAAAATCAAAATTTTTAACCCAACTGTGTTTTGACAAATGATATTCGAAATAAAATAAAAATATTAAAGTAATAGAACGTTACGTTAGAACGTAATAGAACATAACATTACATTAAAATGTAATATTCTATTAACAATTTTCCCAGGCTGCATGCGAGCTACAGTTTAAACATTAGGGCATGTTTCTATTCTTCTACATTATGAATGATATTTACTGATGAATGTTTTAAATAAGAAATTTCAATTTCGGAAAAATTTTGAAAAAATGATGAAAAAATTGTATTTTTTCTCTTTTTCTTTTTCAAATTATATTTTAAAAAAGTCTTCTTTCGGAAAAAAACAAACCTTTGAATATGGCCACATGTCAAAAACTTACGCAAACGCGTCGCGTTAAATAAAACACTGAATGCGCATTTATGTTAGATAATAAAAATAATAACTTCGATATCACAAGTTCGATGAATTCTTTTGCAAATATGATATTAAAGTATAATAACAAATCGCTAATCGAACATATAATACTGCAAGTGATGGTAGATACTATATCATGGATCATCTGAAATCAGTTTTAATAACAGCAAATTGTCGAATTTCTATAATGCAGATAGCAATAGAAAACCATGTCTCATAAAGTAGTATAATTTACGCACACCGAAATGTCATTGCACTTTCGAAAAAAAATCGCATAAACTATTCAAATTAATAAATCAATTAACAAATTTCAAGATTTCTTTCAAGATAAACTGTTTTAAAATAAATCAAACGAAATTGAAAGTTTTCACGTGTGCAACAATGATTATAATTAGAAATGACTTCGTTTTTAGAGATGATACATTTTTGCAAAATGCATTTGTGTTTTTCAGTTGTAAATCGTAAGATAAATTTCAAGGTGGTATTTCTATTGTGAATATTGTGAAATGTACAAGACTTTTTTTCCTGGATTACTTTGGCGTAATCTGATATTTCGTTAGGTCCATATTGTGCTGCTCCGTACATTCCTTCACTCATAGCTAAAATAGGCAACCTTCTTAACAGTTTTAATTGACGCGTCTCTAATTTACTGATATTTTCAGGATACTTATTGAGCATGTAATCAATTGATAATCTTCTTTCCTTGCTATCCTCGTTTCTTTCGAAAGCAACAAAAGGTATAAATTCCACAAAAAAAAAGCATTGCGAAAGTAATAGAGCAAATACATTCGTTACTGCAAAGCAAACAATAAACGAAAGAATAAATAATTAATCAAAATATAAAAAAATAGAAATGTAGCAAAATATTGTATTACAAATAATCAACTATTTTTTATTTTTCTGATAGGGTCACAAAATTACCAAAAACTAAAATCGTCACAAGCTTAAACTCATAGCAAAATTTTGACTTCATAGACACCTTCTTATATTCCAAGTGGCAATGCTTACGACGGTAAATTTCATTGAAGAGACGTATTCTCTAAAAGTGAATTTTTTTTATTAACAAATTGTTAATTATTTTAAATGTTAATTATTTTTAAATTTAAAGAATCGTTAATTGATCAAAACTAAATCGACTAGATAATCGTTTACTTGTTTGAACGTAACAATATTGAAGAGATATTTAAAAGTTGCTTCGAAATAATGATATTTTCTTCCAAGTATGATGTCTGCAAACGCTCTTGAGTTCGATTGAAAAGCTAAATATAACCACAACTGCCCAATTGTCTATAATTTGTGTATCTTACTTTTGATAATTTAACCAAAGCAAAGAAGATCCAATTTATTGTTACCTGAATTATTGTACGATCAACAATAACCTGATAAACTATTACACATTGGATGAACACAGAATAAAAGATGGACAAATAAGGCCAAATACCAAAAATAACTGACAATTTTTTCACAAAAATGAATGCTGTATCTTGAAGGATAAACATTTCGACAAATATTCGAGTTTTTTGTACAATTGCAAAGAGATAGCACTTCTCTAAATATAAGTATAAAAGAAACTAACTTCGATAGAAAAATCATTATTATGTGTATAACATTTTTTTATCATTTATTAGAGTTTTAGTTTCAGGGATGATAAATAAGAAAAAAGATGATTTGAAAAATAATATTATTTTCTTTCATTAAAGTAATAAAAAATTAACGATTTGCGAATAAATATTTTTTATACTTTTTATCGAAGGAATAGAAAACGCGGATAATAATACAAGCGCATATTTCAGTAGAGCGTCGGCAAACTTGCGTGCTATGATCGATTTTTGTACTAATTGTAGTTGTAAATGATCTGGTTGTCTGGAAGTTGTAGAAACAAAAAAAAACCGTTGATTGAAAAGTCAGCGGTATCTAATGTAAAGTACATCATTAACATCAAATTTTGAAAAGTTGTTTCAACAACATGTTAATGTTTTTCACATATCATTAATTCTGCTATTTCTGTTTACAAATTAATTAAAGCAAGATTGTACGCACGTTATTTTGAGCACTGAAATTTAGTGCAAGTCAATTTGTATACAAATATATGTTCGTATCCACATACCAACTCACTTTTAAACAATGCAATTTTATTTACAAAAGTTTGAAAGTTTCTTGCATGATTTGTTTCATTGCATGATTGGTAAATGATTTAATGGCAAACTAAAATGAATCTGACCATGGATTGAAAATTTTAAGTGATTCAATTAAATCATCCAAAACACTTTATTTTCAACTCAAGTTTAAAACCATGATGCGAAGGATGAAAAGATTAGTTAAATACATGCGTAATTTAGGTATTTGTTTCCTTTGTTTGTGCTAATATATATAAACAGTCGTGTGATACTGAATTTTTGATGGAACAAGTAAACACACCTTCAAACAGACGCAAACTGACGATTAGACAAACAAACAAAAATGATTTCAGATTAGTAGTAGTTTAAATCACTTTTTTCCACTGGCTGACAACAACTACTGTCGCACACACTCTTGTCTTTGAGTCCCCGTTAATAAACTTGTTAGATAAATCGCGTGTGTGCGCTTACGGTTCTATTGTTGAATAGCACAGTTTGCATGGAATGGCGTGTTTCGTGACATGTTTTCGTAAAATTAAGTGGCGCCCTCTAAGGGAGTGAAACACCCCCGAGGGAATGAAACACAGCCCACGGAAATAAAATAGCCGAATTCCCATTAAACACGTGATGAAAAAAATCATATGTAACATGGGATAAGCAAAAGATCATCTCATGGGCGAAGAGACTAGCACTCGACTACACCTCAGGCTGCCTTTGACAGCCCTCGGTTTTAGTCTAAGAAGGATTTCGCACGATTTCTGGTCAGCAGCGAAGCATTTCAGGCCGCAATAAATTGCCAGAAGCTCTAACTGGTTAATATGAAATTTTTTCTCCTTTTCTGACCAAAATTCGTGCATCGTATAACCGTCACGAACTGCGTCTCAACGTGTCGTGGAAACGTCTGTAAAAATTTCGCAAACATACTTTAGCACTCTAATTGGAATACTCTAAAATTGTTTTTTATTTTTTACAGTATCTCGAATATGAAAAAACATAGGGAAAAAAAGGACATTTTTTCACCGTACGCCATTTTAATAATAGGAAAACTTTTTCAACTTTTTTGTACGTCAAACTCCAATAAATTTGATCTACTTTTATTATTTCGTTCAATTTTCTGTTTCAGATCAACCGTTTTGTACGCCGTTTCGACGTGCACGCGCTACAACAAGCGCATGAAATGGGGGTGTTTTGTTGAGAATTTATTTTGTAAAATTCAATTTTTTGTAATATAATAGATATATATGACAATGGTGAAAACCCCAATCTTGTGTATTGTTTGATTTTTCTAAAAAAAAATCATGAAAATAGCTATATTTTACGAAAAAATACCGTAAAACCCCTTTAATACAGTTCAGTACAAACTTATCATCCGTGATCGAAGACCAGGCTTTTACATGATATTTTACTGTCTGGGTTGTTCAAGTCGTCCCTCTCGCCCCTGGATTGCTCTTTATAGATCTTTTTCTGGTCCTTCGACTTGTACGCCTGCCGCAAACGACCTCCTCGGTCGCAAAGGCTTCTTTGAGGTTCTCTGTTGCGTCAAGATCTCTTGACTAGTTTTCGCGTAGTTCTTCGTTACCTTTAGTATGGTCGCCAGGTCTTCTCCAAAAGGCATCGATTACGGTTTGGACTCCTCGAGTATCGCCTTATAGGCCTTGTCCATACCTGGTATGCCGAAGATTCTGCGCGACTTCGATAGTTGGTGCGGGACGTCCGTCATGAGCATTCCTTCATCCATGAGACACTTCAGGATTGCTTTCCTGTCTTGGTCCTCATTTCGCAATAGGAAGGTCAGGTCCTGACCCAGGGCCACAGTAGCGGTAGCAATACATTCCTGAGTTCCAAAAAAGTATTTATCCCTGATCTTTGCTTTTTCTGAAAGAGCGGCAAGAATTTCTGGGTTTACCTTTGCAGCCGCGAGTGGACGGTCTCCTTTGAATTTATTCTTCATTTTGAACTGTTTTCTGTCCTCCTTCTTGATTCCGTTCTGAATCCAGAACTTCCAGCGAGTAACTAAATCTTTGTTAAATTTTATGTTTGCTTCTCATTCCAGAAAGGGAAGATCGCCCAGAACCTCTCGGGCATCTTCGCCCAGTTGGACTTGTTCCTCTAAATTTGTCTAACACCATGTGACGTGCACGCACATAGAAAACGTTACGAAGGTCCCTTGACGCGGGGGGCGTAGGGGTCATTTTTTCTTTCGGCTTTAAACCGCGTGATGGTATGCGTACGACTAGCGGTACTATAAAGTGGAATATGTCTAACACATGGTGTTAGACGAATTTAACATAAAACATGCTATTATTATATTATATGTTATTATTATAAGCTAGTAATGTACGACTTACAATTGTTTGTATATTATTTTGTTATTGGATATTAAAAAGTTTTGTTTATAAACTTATAAGTTATGTTTTTGTTCAAATTTATGATCTGAGATTGTTCTAAGCAGTTCCATTGAGGTTAGAAGCGATTTTTACAAGCGTGGCAATGAAAAAGTTGATGGATACAACAGTGGCTGCGGATTAACTCCACTTTCTTGAATGAATTCAAGGTTGAACAAATCGAAGTATTTTACATTAATCCAGTTCCTAACAAACAAAATTTCATTGAAACACATTGGAAAATATGGTAACTCCTTCGGTAACAACATTTTCTCTTTGGCAATACAAAATGTAATTAAAAGTTATTAAAATTTGAATTATTGGAGAACTAGACTTCAAGATATAAATTTGATGGAAATACTGATGCTTGATTTTGCAGGAGTTTCCAAAGGTGCTGACATCTCTGTATATCTTGCAAACTTGTTGTCGCTGTTCTACGATCAAAGTAGTTTAGATATGGAAAAACCCGTATACCGATAAACCATATGTAGAGTATCAAAAGCTGAATTACGTAACGAAAAAACTTTCTTGTACCATCGAGGTCCTCGTATGAAACCGTGATTATACCAGAAAAACAACAAAGGGACTCTGCAGATAAAATGGGTTAAAAGAGTTAACTATTTGATGGGCTATTATTTTTTTTGCTCAGCCCTAAATTTAGATATCAGTTAGATTTTCAAAAGTGATCCTTGTGTACATACAAAGCTTAATTAGTTTTATGTAAGATTCACGACAATGGCTCATCAAACGGTTCAAAAAGAAGCTGTGAAGTCATCACGGAATGGTATGGTGTAAACATATTTCTTTAAATTTAAATAATTTTATTTGTGACTCTATCCGATAACCTCAGTGCATGTGTACTTTCGAAAGAAGGGCAATCACAGTATATTGTATAACAAGTAGGAAAATTGATAATTACACGAGAGTGTGAAATTATAAATTTTTTCCATATATTGCTCACGATACTTTTTCTAACAAGCACAAGAAATAACGTCAGTTTCCTCATTTATCTAGTAGAAAGCCAAAGCATTTTTAAAATCTGAAGTTAGTGGAGAGAAGTAAAGTGAAGAGGGTAGCTTGAACACATAATGAGTTAATTTTAAATATTTAAGATAAGAAAATTACATTCTTTTTATATAAAATATGTCATATATTTTTTCAATAGGAATAATGATCATTATTCATTGTTATTGTTAAACCCAGTCATCTTCGCATGTATTTTTATTTGTAACTGCATTTTTATTGTTATCGTGCAACATAAAAATGAAAATAAAATGTTGAAAATCTATAAATAATGTAACGGTAGGGGTACTTTTTTGTGCCAAAAAAAAATAGAGCCCACCGCCCCTTCGCCACCGACTAGGACGATACAAAAACAGTGGTCAGGATCGCCAGGTGACTATCACCACGGTACCCGAATTATCAAAAAAACCAGACGAAACGGTAGCTAGCTCGGTGAAGCGGTCACGGAACAAACACAAAAATTTTCTCGTACCAATCTCAATATTCTAGACAAACAAACAAAATAAAACTAATTGTTAAAGAACTCATAATTCCTTTATTTAACACTATCAAATCATTACTCTCGAAGGAAGGCAAATCATTTCTCAATCTCGATTTTCATTTTTCGGAACGTTTACATACGTGGGCAAAACAAATCAAAATAAGAAATCGGCTGTGTTCAATTCGAACTACACAATATGTCGACTCACTCGTACGGATTATTCACACTGGGAAGGAAATGTCTTATGAAATTTACAGGCTGAACTCAAAATCTTATACAGGACTGACTTATCAACTAATTCAACACCGCTCTTCCCGACTGGGAAATCTCACTGACTAGCCGCGTGTCTATTCAACTCTAAATTTCAGTCAATTATTTACAACGCAAAATCTCGCTAAACAAAACTCAAAATATCCTATCAATTTTCGAAGAAAATAAACCAACTCAACAGTATTTCCGGTCAACTATCGATAACTTTTAGCAACCGCAAAATTTAAATTTAATTCTCGTCGACTATCGACAATATAATCATTAATTCAAACTAAGAATTTTATACCGACTATTGGCAATTCTCTCATCCTTTACTCAAAAACAACAAAAAAAATCGAAATATCTCGGTACTGCAAAAACAAAAAGACTCACTACTTGGAGGCCTCAAACGGCAATTACTAAAACCAAGCGGAACCAGGACCAGGGGGTCATAGCACTCGTCGGGCTGCGCCGGGTCGCTGGTGACATCCGCGCTCGTCCACGTCACGCATCGAAGAGACTGACTTTTTGGTCGAAACCACGCGCCAAACCTTCCTCTCCCCCACCACTGAACCCACTCTCACAGCAGAGTAGACGCCATGTTCTTGACGTTCTCCAGGGCCGTATCTGCCTCTCATTTCGCCTTGACACTTCGATCCCCTTCAGGGTTGGACGGGGTTTCCCGGACCCGTGGAAAATAACATCTCGGCCATCCGGAAGCTTACATCAAGCCCAACCACAGGCATAACAGCAACAGGGGCCGGTACTCAGTTCCCGGTGATATCTCGACCTCATAGGCGTGGGAGGAGGGTTCGCGACTCAGGTTAGCGACAACAGGGCAGAGAGCGCTGTTCGCTCCCATAAAGGCAATGTCCTTCGTTTCTCATCTTGGCTATGTCAAGTCATCTCGTCGATTCTCTCTGGGAGGCTGCTCTAACAGAACGTGTGGTCTGGTGTAGAGAGAGTGGAGGAGGGAAGGGGAGCATCCAGTCGGGCGGCGGGTCGGCCGGATAATTTCATGACACCAGCGAATCCAAACTCCACCTCAGAGATCGTCACCATACCGTAGTTCAAAAAACCCCCCTGGGTCCAAATTCCACTCTTACAAAAAATATACTCCAAAAAATATTTTGGATATATATAAACATAATATTCCTCTTACTAACCATTATCGATATTACCTACAACTAAAAGCCAAATTACAATAAAATTCACATCTCGAAAAGATACCAGAAATCATTACAAAATCTCGCACAACATTCTCGCACACACCCATATAATTATCGCAACCAATAGCAACATTTCAAAAATACAATTAATAACAATAAAAAAAATTAAGCAAAACGGAAACCTTAAGCTAGTCGGGGCTCTTCCGTTGCGTGAGTTACACGACGCATCGATTTATCGTTTTCTAACGCGTCGCGTAGACGAGCGCTACAATGAATTTAAATGTGCAATGAAAAAATGCATATTTTGAAATTTCATAATATTTTATATTTTGTAATTGAAATATTTATTAATTTATCGATTCATTGAATTTATTTACACTCACATTTTTTAACGTGGACATTCATATTATAAGTATACTCGTACAATAGAAGGTTATAGGCTTTTCAATTATTATAAGCAAAATTGAATAAATTTTGCATGATTTTGGGTATTTGCACCATAATGACGTAGAAGTAATTAATATTTTTAATATAAAAATTTATAAATAAATTGTACCATAACTATACAGGGTGTAACAAAAGTATGTGTTCGAAATAACACAAAATAAACACGAAGAAATTCTGAAAAAAGTTACAATGATTTTTGATCATCAATTGAAAAGAAACTGCAATGTTAAAAATGTAGTTTCGGAACGGAACAACGTTCATGTCAAAACGTCATCGTGACATGCAGGTTACAAAAAAGAAAACAACTCAATAAATTTCGAAATTAAAATGATTGGAACTGGAAACTCATTGTAATAATCGCCGTATTATACTGCTGATTCGAAGTCATTAAATCAGCAGTATAATACGGCGTAAAAAAATTTTGCCTGCCTTCCGATACATAATGAGTGAACCTAAAAAGAAGGTGTCACTTCGCAAGGTATCTCAGTAGCCTAGGGCTACGGCGAACGAGCTTTCAACTAAGTATTGCGGGTTCGAATCTCTGATAAGTTGTTTTTTTTTTAATTTTTTTCTTAAACCTATAATAAAGTTGTGTCTTCATATTTGCATTATAGTATTTATTGATTTCAATTTTTATTCATGAAATTGATTATGAAATAGTCATTGAATAAATCATATTGCAACATTTTACCAAAATTTTAAGAATCGGTTTAATGGACTTGCAAGGCCTGAAAATTAATGTTGACATCAACCTAAGCCTCTAAAATAATTCTAGTAAATTTCATCCATAAATCGTGCACGTGATAAGTTATTCGTATGTCGTTTTAAAATCAGATCAAAGGTTTGAAAATTTTTAGATTAAGTTCCTGGTACTTGTGAGTCCAAAAAAATTATGTGGTTCTTCATGTGAGCCTTCCAAATAATCCCTGAAAATTGTAGCCATAAATCATGCGCGGAGAAAGGCTTTTGATTATTTACGGTTTTCAAATACGATCCACTTTTCAATAAATTTTTTATTTAGATCCTGAAACTTGTTTAGATCCTGAATTTTAGAAAACTAAAATTTTTTGTACGCGCGACAAGAGTTATGATTATTTGATTCCATTCTGAACTTTGATGCCGTTTAAGAAAAAATCTAATTTAATGACTTCGAATCAGCAGTATAATACGGCGATTATTACAATGAGTTTCCAGTTTATATTGAGTTTCCAAATTTATTGAGTTGATTTCTTTTTTGTAACTTGCATGTCACAATGACGTTTTGACATGGACGTTGCTTCGTTCCGAAACTAAATTTTTGATATTGAAGTTTCTTTTCAATCGATGATCAAAAATGGGTTACTTATGTAATAAAAAAAATGTCATTGTTACTTTTTTGAGAATTTCTTCGTGTTTATTTTGTGTTATTTTGAACACATACTTTTGTTACACCCTGTATATATACGGCATATATACATATTTTCCATTCACTGTAGTCAAATATGTCAGTATATAAGCAACACTTATGTTGTCATTCATACAATATATATGTTGCAATGTATAAAGCATTTATGCCACCTGCATCTACGGCAACATACATGTAACATATTTACAGCCATTTATGGCAGCATATATATGTTCTTGCTGAGTACGGTTAGACTTTTCTAATAATCTCTTCATTATTATTACATTTTTGTATTTTTTTTGCATTAACTTAGAGAATGATGAATAGAATAGACTAAACAAGAATGAACGAATAAAACGATGTATGGGGATTTTACATACTAACAAAGTGTACACTCGCTGACTTTGTACTTTCCTCGAAGTACCTTTATCATGCATGTACAATATCAATTCTCTATTTGACTCATGTACACGCAAATTGAGATGTTCGAGATAGAATATATATGTCAAAAGAGTAATAACTGAATTCAATATTGGCCCCTTTCAAACGGCCAGCCGAACGAAAAAAATGAAATTTTTCCCGAGAGACGAAACTGTCAGCAGCAGAATCTTTGCTAAGAAATGGCTCGTCTTTTTGCAATTTTATATTTCAAAGCCGTCTCTTGCATTAATGTGAATAGACTATATATCCTGACACAAGTTTTCTGTTTACTTTCATAAAAAACTATGAATCATAAATCGTAACAATTCAATAAAATGTGTTCAAGTTACCGTTGAAATCTCATCTAAAGTTTTGCGACCATTTTTTAAACTCAATAACCTACTCTAAGTAAGAAGAAACACAAATGTCTAGTCTAAAATTTGATTTAGTGTCTTAGAGCAGTTAAATCAATTAAATTCATTCTGCATTCCAGAACACGTTCCCAACACCTGATAAATATTTGATGATCCATTAATAATGTATCATCAAAGAAGTGTGAAAACAATCATGATGAAAGCAAAACTTGTGAAATAATTTTCCGAATTTTTCGAAGGAATTAAGTTTATTTTTTTCATTAATAGACACAAAAAATTTTTTTCAATTATAAAGTAAGGTAGTTCGACATTGGATGTAGAAATGATTTGAGTTCGAATTCTTGTTATTCAATTAAATGAACAAGATTTCAATGTGCGGCTCTGAATTATGCAGAAAAGTGCTGGATTGATGTGCACCAAGATGACTCAAACGAAACAATCGGCCGATGAAGTGTGCTGTAAATGAAATGGCATTAAACGCGATTGGAATGACGCAATTACGTTCAGATTGTCTCATGGCTTGAATAGTCTTTCGATTGATTGTATTTGCCACTGTATTGACTTGTTAATTAGTCGAGAACTCTAACTTCGAAGACACACCTAGCTTTGTTCTCCGAAATTTTAATTACATTCCAAGAAAGTGACTTTATTCAGAAAATCTTAATTTTTTTAACACACTCTACACAGATATTTTTTTAACAGTACACGTTATGATTGAAATATTTTTTCATCATTTCAGGTAGAGCAATTTTTGATTTACTTGTTTGTTTACAATTTTCTTTTAAAATTTCATCAAATTTATTAGAAAATTGTTTCTAAAGAATTTCTTAAAGAAATTTCTTTAATTGTAAATAATTTTTTGCACAGAAATAAATTACTAAAAATAATTCGTATATACTTCTTAGAGTTTCATATATGAAAAACGTAGTTATAATTAATTGATTATTTGTAATATTCTACTCGCAAGAATTCTCGCAACTTTGTGTTGATGACGAAAGTGTAGCTGTAGATTCGCAATAGAAGCATAATTGTTCAGGATGAAAATGACAGAAACGATAAGGAAATGTCACTCTCGCCAGATGGTGGAAGAACGTAATACCCAGTAATTCGCCGAAGAAGATTCCTACGTAAATTCAAAATTTCATCCGACACGTAAAGTAGAACTTGGTTCTGAACGCTGTCTTTTTGTCTTGTAACTAGTCTGTCATCGTAATACAACAGGACCTTTCGCTACAACAGCAATTTTCTAATTTGCATCTGGAGAAAATTTATCTGCTCTCTGAAATGAAATTCACATACTAGAAACAAATCGAAATATCCATTTTTTAAACCTACTCGTCATCAAATCAAACTTATAAGAATCTGACAATCACGCAATTCTTTTAGAGATTAAATCCGATGACGACACCAAAACGAGCGGAAACCTCTGAAATTTCGTCGCATTTTTTTAGTAAACACAGAAACGTATTTAAGAAATAATCTTCAGATGGGTCTACAGTGGAAAAAACAAATCGAACAAAGCAATAGACTGATTATGTACTCAATCCCATAAACATATTAATGTTTTTTCATAGACTTCAAGTAAATTTCATAGACCATCGAATATGAATTTTTATATACTGGTTTATAAATTCTATACCATTTCAAACTTATAATATGTTATACTGTACGGGCAGTTACTTAGAAATATTTTGTGAACATGAATAATGCAAAAAAAAATAAATAACAAAACGCACAAAATTGACCTTCGTTATATTCTCTTATTCTTCTCTTAATTTTTTTAATATACAAAGCAAATGGTAAAATTAATATTTTCATTTTTTTTTCATACACTGAAAAGAAATTCCTATAAGTCTATGAAATTCAAATCGTTTTTACAGTGTTTGGGACAACTTCTGTGAGATCCCTAAGAAATGGGTCGCAACTCCATAACTTCAACTGAATCATCTGAAATTGTTTTGAAATCGAAATGTTCTGCCTGTAACATACTTTCACTGCCAGGAAAATCTTTGACTGAATTGTTCTAGGATTGCATTTTTTGCTTCTCTAAAAAATCAATTCTTGCGTGCATAATTATACCTCAATCATTGAAATCAATGATTTTAATGTGATTTTAATGTTTGAGCACGTGATTTTTGCCACTATAAAATTCATCAGAGATATCATAGAGAACATTTTTATATTATAATTTTTGTGACAAACATTTTAGACCCAGAAGTTTTCCCATTGATTTTTTATTTGAGATTTTAGATCACTAGATCTAGTGATCTAGTGATGAAGACCTCCAGGTCCTTACCGTTTACCAAAGGTTATTTTACAGACTCACCAAAACATTTTGTACCCCGTTATTTGTGTTTTTATTGAAACTTTACCTTGCAGAAATTTTTGTATCTATTAAATTAGTCATTATATAAAAATACGTTTTTTCCAAATTAAGAAAATTATAGAAACTTATGGTTTTCAATGTAAATAAAAAATTTACATCTTTGGATGATTATTTCAATAATTAATTTTTCAATGTGAAATTTTATGTTTCAGTTTGAATTACAAATCAATACAATTATAGATGTGACGGTAACAGGAAATTATACCTGCAGTCATTTCGATCTCGTATTTCGTCTTTACGGTAACTATTAAATTCATATGGCAGGAACAGGATAATTTAACATGAAGGACATTGTGTCAAATCTAATGAAAAATAGTTAGAAAATATTATTTCTCATCAATTTTTGCATGCTGTATTGTTTATCAAGTATGCATTATTAAGAAGTCGATGAATGCAGACATAGGATTTTTTTTATTTTTTATTCGTTCAATAAATTTAACGAAGTAGAAACAAATACACTTAAAATAAAGTCGAAAAATTTTGAGTAAATATTTCTAAATTTTGTTTATATATATATAAATGAATTTAAATACCTGGGCGCGCGCTGCGCGCGCGCCTTCGTTTCGATTCCCGATTTTCCTAACGATCCTACATGTCAAATGTCAAATTTTTGCGACCCGTCGAATTTCGAATTT
>JAQQRF010000905.1:0-27158 GCA_030523145.1 Trissolcus brochymenae
GTGCTAGTTTTATCTTTTGAAATAGGATGATTTTCGTGGCTCTATTCTTCAATATGTTTTTAGGTTTCAGGTTTAAGTTTTTTCATGATAAATAATAAAGCTACTGACGAATGCTTTGTGTGTGTGTTTTAAAACATGGTGTTGCTATGTCGAATGATTGAGAGTGAATTCACTTCAAGAAAACCTTTCGTCGAGTTAAGATCTTCCTGGTACTCATAGAGTCAAAGATACTGAATATAAGTTTAATTTTAATTACTTGATTTGTTTCATTTAAACCCATTATTCCAATACACATTCCTAATGTGTAACGAAACTGTTCATTTTGCTGTTCGGTATTTGATTTAGATATTTGAATTTATGATTTATTTCGTTATTTTCATGATTTTTGTTTTAAGAAATTTCGTTCGGAATAAAAAAAAAGTCTGGTTCCGAAATTGCGGTTTTATTTTATTGATTTATATTGAATTTTGTTTTGTGAATAAACCAGAATTTGTATGAAGTTGAATAGTTTTACTGAGTTGAGAAACAGACTATCCTTACTTGTTTCTTCATGACATATAGAACCAACATAATTTCGCTTCACGGATTATTTTATTGCACACGGTACCTTCACATTAATAAGGAGGGGCAATCAGAGGTGATGACTGTCCTGCGATCTCGAGAAAAGTTCAGAGTCTACCAGCGAGCCGAAACCGACGGACAAGAAAAACCGCAAAACCAAACTGAACTTAATAAATCATTAATTAACTTAGAATTTTTTAGACCCTCCGCGATTGCGCGTCTTTTCTTAATTCAACAATTGTAAACGGACCTTGTCGTCCAATAACCACGTTAAACAAACGGTTAATTTAAATTGAATATTTATTTGAGGTCATAACAAACTAAAGTGCCGTCTATTTTTTTAATAGGTCTGACATATTCCGAATAGGGCTGACAATTCCGAAATTTTTGGTAAAGTTAAAAATTTTTCGAAAATTAATATTATTTCGATATTTTTCCAAACCAAAATTTTTGCACTATTTTTTCATAATTTTTTCACTATTTTTTTAAAAACAAAATTATTTTGAAATCATAAAAAATTAGTAAAACTGAAAAATATGGCCAAGTACGAAAAAAAATTTATATGATATTATAACTTGTTCTGGTCAAGCACAATAAATCTTAGGACTTGCGATAGTTAATAACAATAGAACGGAATTTTTGTAGGTATATGATTATACATAGGAGAATTGAAGAAAAATATTTTAATTGATATTTATCGTAATAAAGCATGGAACAGTAATTATTGGAATCAATTTTGGTTATAAAGCTAATTTCAGGTACTTGGTGACCCATTGCTGAAGAAGTGCCACCTTTTAGTATTTTTTCTGTCCATTTCTGGTACAAGCAAATATGTTTATCATATTTGATTGATTGTGCCAGGAACAGTATCCCCGCCTAACCTTACCAACACAAAACAAATAAACCATTCGCTTGCACGTCATTGCTTTTACAGTGGCGTCACTAACACAAACACTCATTTTTCCACACTCCTCACTCCAATAGATTTTCGCGATCTATATTTTAAAAAAATTGTGAAAAAATTGTGAAAAAATTATGATTTTGGAAAAAAAGTGAAAAAATTTTGATATAGAAAAATATCGAAATAATATTAATTTTCGGAAAATCTTGACAAGAATAATGATTTCGGAAAAATTAAAAAAAAATTTTGATTGTGAAAAAAATTTAAACATTCGCTACCAGCGCCATCTGGTACTGTTTATAGATTACTCTTTTTTTTTCGAAAAATTCAGGTGGCCCGTTTATTTTTGTGCGGAGTGTATATTTGTTTTGTGAAGTTCGAAATTTTTAAACTCTTTTCCGCGTGGTGAAGATAACGGTCAAACTGTAATTTTGATACGTTACAACTTCAAATAAAGAAAGATAATTCTAACCATTGATTATTTCAAATAATATTTAATTTTATTGAACAGTTCAGTATTTTTTGAACAGACTTGACGAGTCATCGCAAAGTCATGACAACAGGTGTCGCCCTAAAAATGAATCTTTTTGTCGAGTAGAAAAACGATGCCTTAATGACAACATGCAAGAAATATATGAAAATATTGGCTCAATCATCTGTAATTCCAATTTACGAAATTATTATAAATCGATAAAGATAATAATACTAACTTATTTACAATAACAAGAAGGAATATGGATCATGTGTTTACCTTTTTGTATGTATCCATTGATATTATACAAATATTAAAAATGTGAAAATTGAATTTTTCATTAATAGTTATCAAAAGTAAGAAAAACGACTTTCGTAATTTTGTATGAAAGTTGTACCACTGCGAGTTTGATCTTGTAAATAGAAGGTGGTGATAAAAATATATTTTCAATCATAATTAATAATGAACATACTTCCTAGAATGCTTACAAATTTTCTCTAAAACTTTCACTAGCATTGATTACGTTTTGAGATACGAAAAAAAAAATAAACAAACTAATAAGCTCTTGTAAGCAAGAAACCATTAAGGAGAAATTGTGACTAAAAATTTCATACAGATGAGAATACAAAAGAAACTAACTGAGAATCACATTTTACACAAAACCTCACATGTTAATGATCGTTACTTTTCTTGAAAATCTAATTGAAAAATTCATCATGACAACTGTTGACTAAAAAATAACTTTAATTAAAAAATAATAATTATACAAAGAATTATTTTATTAGGTATATTCACGTAATATATGCTTATCATTATTTTTATAAATGAATTCATGCAAATGCAGACTACTATGTACCAAACATATGTTGCTTGAATGTTCTTCATACATCTGAATAATTTAAAATGTATATAGTAGTAGATACAGTATTAAAAAGGATTCTGGTCAATCGAGAACCCGCTTAGGAGGTAACATAACCAGCTTATGGTTCCACGCATATCTAGAACCCGTTTATGATTTGATGCATATAAAAAAAAAACGAGTATGACACGCTCTTTCAAGTTCGATTTTTTAATTCTGTGCATGACGCTTTGAGGTTTGATAAATGACATTATTTGTTGATAAACCAGATTCAGCCATGTTAGTTATTTTTCTTGCATTGCATATCATAATTTTCTTCTTCTATAAGATTAAATCCCAGTTTTGTAGGTCCTTGCTTTCCAGGAATTGGAAAAGCATTTTTCTTTAATTTGAATAATTTCCTCATACTTTGTTATATATTTTGTTCAAATTATAATTGTTTTATAACTTTTGTATTTGTTGATGAATTTAGTTTGTTCTTCTTAAAATGGTTCTGGTTTACTTCTATGTAAAAATTCTAGTACACTTCTTGTTTTTCATTGTTATCGTATTAAAATTAATAAACACCTAAACCTAAATTGTTAATATTTTCGTCTTTATTTGATTATAGATTTCGAATGTTTTCGTCAGATTTGGTGGAGAAGCAATCCCCATCCCATTTAAAAATTACCACTACTCGAAATATTTTTAATGTTCGTTTCGTACAAGTTTCTAATCAATTATTTTTAATTCGTTAATAACTTTTTTATTTGTTAATGAATTGTATTTGTTTGAATTAACTTCAGTTTTCATAACTGAATCGGAACAAATGAAATGCTCGAAATATTTTTATTTGTTATATATTAAATATAATAAAATAATTCAGAGTTATTTCTTGATAACTTTTATATTTCGCAACGGATTTCATTCGTTTAACATTGATTGAGTTTTTATAGCATATTTGTCTAAATTCCATTAATTATTTTCATTTGAATATTGATTTATCCGAAGTTTTTGAATAAACGAATTTAATTTGTTCATTAATATGTAAAAATTAGGAACTTACGATATCAATTGGTGAGAAGAAAAATTGAAAAAAAAAGTTTTATCGTTCGGTTGTTACTTTTCAAGGGCATGACGGAACATCGTACAATACTTCGAAAATACATTGTGTACATATTTCCTCACGTACATTCTAAAATTCTCTCTCAGAGAGAACTCATTCAACTTTAATTTTTTTTTCACTTCTCTGATAGGTCCACTTTTCTAACTGATTCAAATTCATTCATTTTCTTGTATTAATTTCTGTAATTTTTTGATATTGCAAAATCTTAATTAGGGTAAAATTAATAAATTAATTATAGTGAGCCAATAATTGTTTTGATTTTCCTTATTCGCCTTGTTCGACCGTATATTTTGAGATATATTTAGATTTTGAATGTTATCATAATCAAATTATTTTTCTTTCATTTTTCATTTCCTAAATTTCTGTCACTTCTTGCACTCTGTTTTTTCCGTACTTTGTCATTTATTATCAAAATTTATGGATAAACTAACAAATTATCGATTATTCATCTATAATTATTAAATAGCTGAATCCTTTTCTATATCTTCCGTCGTTCAACTCATCGTCTTTTGAAATATCATCAAAAGAACACTTAACATTGTTCCAGCAAGTTGAGCATGGTTTATCAATTCATAAATTAAATTAAAAAATTACAGATATATTTGATCAAGTGTTCTAAAACATGTGAGTTGTAACGTGTGCTCGTCGCCGAGGTACCTTACTTCGTCCGCGTTCGGTGCAACGCGAGCCGAGCCTCGCGTTTGCCCGGCGATGCAAGACTGCGCGCGCAACCTTGCATCCATGCGACTGGGTGGCGCAACCGTGCGCCACCCAGGCGGAGCTCAACAACCCGGTGAGTCCGTTCCATACCGCGCTTTCTAAGTCCACCACGACATCCAGTGGCATATCTCACATCCCATAAGGGCGTGAGATGTCATAACACGCATTCTCTCTCTCTCTCTCTCTCTCTCTCTCTCTCTCTCTCTCTCTCTCTCTCTCTCCCTCCGCATTCATTAATTCATTCATTTTTCCTGCCTGCTTGCTTGTTGTTCCTCCGCGTATTTTGAGTTGCTCTCTTTGGTTGCTGGCATGCCTTTTCTCTACCAAATCCGCCTCGCTCTTGCTTGCCTGACTGCTCCCCTGTGTGCAAAGCTGGTTCGAGCCCAGCTTTTATCTTTTAAGGACAGGAATGATAGGCTAAGCATTAATTTCTTGTCTGTTTCCAGAGCCGAGCTGCGCCAGGACTCGAGGTGCCACGCAACGTTTCTTTTCGTTTGTAATTTTCAGGTCTTCGAGCGAACAATAAACGCGATTCTTAGATTGTACTTTGTGTTCATGTTTATTGTAGGTTTAGAACCTTGCCAACCGGACATTCTACGCGCTCCTATCCCCGGCTAGCTAGCCGACCCGATCCGATCCCGAGCTGTTCTCGTCCCAGATCTCGACCACCGAATCCTCGGTCACTGGCGGTGAAGTGACCTGGCGCCCTGATCCTGATCCCAGTTAGGAAAACGCGCACGTGACGTGACTGCCGCTGGCCAGCCACCGCCCTGGCAGCGAGCACCTTATTACAGAGTATATGTTTGTGTGAGATACGAAACATCACATTTTGTGTGTACTTCCGAATTATTTCAAAACAAAGAAGGCATTTAAGAAATATGTAAGAATACATATTTTGGTTGCATAAGATAATTTAAATATATATTAATATGTTCAAATCACAGTTCTTTGAATTTCACAATTGCTGGGGCCCCGAAAAATTGCACGCATTGTGTTTCGTAAGAGTTTTCTATATTTCTTTTTTGTTATTTTTTGCGAAGAATTGAATAGAAATTGTGCGCACTAAAATTTCTCTCCTTTCATTGTACTTCACCTTGTTCGCGACTGTTAAAAAATTTCTATAATCTTTCATTTTAATAGCAACGAGTCATTCTTTGTGGAAAGATTTTGAAGTTAACAACATACATACACACAATTTTAAAAGGATAATCAGGAAAAATCCCATTATAAAAAAATTGATGACGCCCTGAAGTTGGATTTGCGGCCAATACACACGATATAGTTTATATTTTGACAGGCCGGTTTGATTACATTCGAAATTCGACGGGTCACAAAAATTTGACATTTGACATGTACGATCGTTAGGAAAATTGGGAATCGAAACGAAGGCGCGCGCCGACGTATTTAAATTCATTTTGTAAAATTTCAAAATCTGATGGGAGACATTACTAGTGTTTTTAAAAAGAGGAAAACTACTTGATAATTGGTATAAAAAATGTCCTAGTGAAGAGCTATCCGGTAAAATCAGCTCTCAAGAGTTTTCGGTTATAAAAATTCAATGATAAACACAATGTCCTTTTTGATACAATTTTTGCACATTTTTTTTCAATTTTTTGTTTTTCTTTCTTCCAATTAAATCTTGGCGCTAATAACTGTCTTAAAATTAAACAAATCAGACACTTCAGATCAACTTAAATTGATGTCTTCATGAATGACATTTTGTCTCATATCTCCGGAAGCTTTAAAAAATTCAGGAAAAAAGAAATTTTTTTACTTTCTGTTTATCATTGGGTAATAATTTTGCAACTATCCAAAGATCTAAAATGTCTTATCTCTTACGAACCTTAATTTCACCTGGCCTTCCTCATGAACTTGAAAAAGTTTAATTAAGCACAAAGCAGTTATGCAAAGAATAAATTAAAAAGAATAAATGTAAAGAATAAATTAAAAAGAATAAATGTAAAGAATAAATTAAAATTATAAACGTTATCAATTTACTGATTACGTTAGTTTATTAATTACTAATCTAATTAAAATTAAACAAGCAATCATAATAATCAGAAAGCATATCAATATTATAACCTGTTAACCGATCGTCAAAAATAATAAAAATAGTGCAATTTTTATTATTATTTCAATGGGCAAATGCCCATTGAAATGCCTTAGGCAGAAGTTTGAACGTTATACAAAAAGTATGAAAAATAGAAAAATGTTTTGTTTTTTTCACAAAAGTTGGTATTTCACAATCACTGCATTAAACCAAGACATGAACCAGGTAAATCGGTTCATAATGTTTGATTTTGCACAACTTTCAAGCCGAGCACTAGTATAGGTCTCACCATTGAGGCACAACCTGTTCCACGAGTGAACATGTGCACTGACAGCGAAAATTGAAAGAAACGTGGCTGAATTTTTGTCACAACGCTCAAATAGGCTTTGCAACCATATGAACAATTTTGCAACAGTTTTTTAAGCAAATTTACAAAATTAGCAATTGTAGCCGATATCGGCTCTAATATAAAATTAATGCATTCCGGGAATTTAAATTTTTGTTACAAAATCCGGCAACAACGCAAACGAAGTTAGCGTGCCAACTTCACGCGAGAGGTACAACAAGCAACGATAAAGATGGCAACATTGGCATACACTATTGCCATATCACCTGAAGTCTGCGCAAATCGGTATGGCGGGAGAAGCGGCCTATGGGATGATGACATGTAAAGTGACGTGATTATTAATCCTGTGGTTATAAAAGCAAGTGAAATACATGCTATGGTGAGACTTCTTCGGGAATATCTAATTTGCGAAGAATGTGCAATTTCCGCGGGAAAATTGTTCCCCGGAAACGCGCCCAATCAATCCGCCTAAGCGAGAAAGGTGCTGAACACCGTCAATTTGGTGGCTAATATTGAAGCAGCATCGGTCTCGCGATGTAACGACCCAAAATAGCTGACGAGGCCGTGTATCGAGGTGCCGCCTGTGGCACCGAGAACAATGGAAGGAAATGTGACGCCAGGTCCCAAGGAGTACCGTCTCCGGGGCACGCCTTTATCGGTTGAGTGGAGTGTGTGTGCCGGAACTCATCCCAAAAGTAACGATATTTGTGGAACTTTGATAAACGATAACATTGAACACTAAAATAAAGAATAGTGTGCACTAGGTGCTGATTCAATTTGTTTTATTTCTTTTTCTTCTGCTCGTCGGGAGGGTAAATGAAGGGCGAGTGGCGACTGTGTGACAAACGGCGTCGTGGACGGAACCATAGTGGGACGGCTGGAGCCCTACCACCAAACTTCGTTTCAGCCACACAATAAACAATGATTTTTGCAACTTGATCTGCTTTAACGAATGAATTAGTCTCGTTTCAACATACCGAGAAAAACTCTAACTGAGATTTTGTAATTTTGTTATTGAATAACAATTTTTCCACATTTTTAATTAACAGAGTTTGAAACCGATCAGTTTGAATCGCGTCAATAGATTCTCGAAACGAATGTAATGCCCCACGTGAGTGATCAAAAATGTCTGCTCGAACGACGATTTTGCAACAAAATAGCGAATTGTTTATACAAAAAGTGACGCGTGAGCATCAGCGTTCACTTAAAATTTAAATTTATCAGAAAACTTCAACCAACTCAGCAAAAATTATCAACTCTGACTTGTTAGTTGAAAATAATTAACCTTAGTCATTTTAACAATTTTATCAACTCCCCTAATTGCAAAATGAAAAAAATTAAACTTTTCAACAGCTAAGCACGTAAAGATAATTAACAATAATCAACTCTATACAATGAATGAATGCAGCAATTGAACTTCCGAGTTCACTTATTATAAATAATTATACCGTGTACAATTTCTGAGGATAAATCAGGAAGATTCTGGTAATGAGTTTTCAGGGATTGCCAGATCCTGACTAATCACTCCATAACGGGATGAGAATTGATGAGAGCGCACTGGAGTGTGCTCATTTTGTTTTTGCTGAGATTTAAAGAATTCAAGTCAACTTCCAGCGAGCCTGAAAACTCTTCTGCCTCCTCAAAGCGTCAGCGGTTATCAGCAGGGTAGTGAAAAATAACAGCCTCAACAAGGATGGCAATAACAAGAGAAAGCGGCCTCAAATGACGTAACAAAATCATAAGAAAAAAGCGGCTTCAATGAGATAACAAAAATTAAGTATGAGACATTGCGTGTTAGCGACTCCACATTTGGAAAATGAGTGTGCCACAATGCTTACTGATAAGCGCACTGTGGCTGTGAGTGCTTGCTGCCTGGGAGAGGCAGAGTGCAACGTAAATATTTATGCGCTTAGTTAAAGCGATTCAGATGCGATTTTAATTTCTTATATGCATTGATTTTTTATTCATTTTTGAATTCAGATTTTCTATCATTTTAACTTGGATTTTCTAATGATTTTCGTGCTCTAGTTTAGTAATTATTAGTTATTAAAAAATTTAGTAATTTATTCTGCATTTTTTCTTCAATCCTCAACACTTTCATTGGGATAATCGTGTTCTTTTGTCTTTTTTTTCTTCTGCTTTTTTTTGTTTTGTTTTGCAGCCACCATCAACGATTATCTTTTTAGCTGTTTATGGAAGGTTGAAATTTTTCTTTTGTTTTTTGCTTTTCTTTTGGTGTTCTTAATAATGTTTTTTCTCAATCATTACCCTATACTAACGTCTTATTATATTTATTTTATTCCTATTAATTAATTTTATTGTTATTTCCTACAACGTGTATCCTTGACAAGGTTTCCCAATGTACGTGAATTTTCTTAGGCATTATACTTAATTTTGTAATCATATTGTAACTCTTGAATTCTTTGTTGCTCGCATCTAACATAACAGTTTTTAATCAGTTAATCAGTTTTGATGATTTCATGGATATCAACGATTTACAGTTTTCCCGATTTACAAGCATTTCACACAAGAACAACAACACACATCTCGCATCATTTGCAACTCAAGCAAAACCGTGCCAGATCATCAATCCGGGCTAATTCTCCAGAAGAATATCCATTAATAAGTAAGGGGTATTAAGAGAGGACTAGAGTGAATGGGTGGCTTCTGGACTGATCAAGCTTGAGTCACTGTAATTCAGCGTTATCAATCTGCATTAACAGAAGGTGATTAAATATACTTGTTTCAAACAAGGACACTGATGTAATCTTCTGATGTCATCAGATAAGTTATTTTAAAGTTTAATCGCTGAGAATATGAAAGATTTTTCAAAGAAGGAAACAGAGAAATGAGGGACAACCAGCTGTCCATCATTTTGCCTTGTGACTCTGCGATCAACTGATAATCTGTCAATGAAATTAACAGCCATATAAAATGGGCTATGATGTTTGAGGAAATTGAAAACCAGAACACCCATCAGATATAATTTACGGTATTTGAGTCTCAGACATTCCAGAGAAATGTAAAATGGAGTCATGGAGGTTCTTGTTCCTAAGCGTAGGATAAAGCGCAAGCACGCATTTTGGACTTTTTGTAGCTTAATCTGAAGGTATGGCAGTGCATCTGTAAGGACTAAATTGCAGTAATAACCGAGGAGACCAATTATTTTCTCAAGAGAAAACTGAGCATTGCCTTGTTATGCTTAATCTGTCTCGAACAGAACTAAGCTTTTCAGCACAAATTGTTGACTTTATTGCGCCAGGATAGATTACAATGTTAAATGATTACAGCTTTAAAATATGAAACTAATCTTAAACGTTTTTTCCTGTGCTATCGGTTTTTTTAACTATCCATTTAAGGTGTATTAAGGAAAAAAAGAAGGTTTAATAATTTTTTTATTAAGTAAATCTTCAGATTGATTAACAAATTTTTCATTTAATATGGATGGAATACGATATTGTCTTATATTTGTTATATTCTAGTACGTGTGTAGCCGTTAATTATTCGTGTGGTAAATGATATCATTGAGGCTATTTTTTTAATCTGAGTTATTTAAAAATCCGTTTTTTACCGATCTTCTTTTATAATTGTTAGAAATTTGTTGTATTATTTTCTTTATTTATGTTTCATATATAGCTATATTTTGCCTATCTAGCTATTTTTATTAGTCACTTTTATTAGTTAAATAGATATTCTTACGCATTTATATGTGTCCTGTCATATGTTTTGGTTATATTTACTAACATAGTTTTGACTGTTTCTATGATTCTATGATTCTATGATCTCTGTTGATATGACACATGATATATATACTTTGTTGATCAGTCATACTGGCTTGCCAGAGGTGCCAATTATTTTTTTTAAATAATTGAGCGCAAAATTCATTCATACTTTTGTCTAAAACTAGCGCTGCGTTGGTCATATCTGCCTTTTCAATAAAAGTCAAATCAGAAATAGGTTCTTAATCCTAAAACGGATTCTAAAAGTGCGTATAATCATAGATGCGAGTTCTAGATTATCCAGTACCCGCTTAAAAAACCTATTAACAGACAAATAATTTACTCACGCTCTTAATCTCTGACATTCTGTTGCCAATAAACAGAAACTTTTCTGAAAAACTCTTGTCTTCTCTCCATGATAATTTATGACAATTTTTTGATTCATCATTTTTAGAGATTTGTCTCTGAAATATTAGACGGTTCAAAAAAAGTTTCAATTCAAACTTCAATCTGTCATCGTAGTCTTAAGGTAAGTCATAATACAAGTTTACGCGTGTACTTTGCACATCGGTGTAAACATATTTGTATATGTACGTAGTAACGTGGCGCGACCGGTTTTTTTTAATGCTCCAGGAAGGAGCCTTCTAGCTACTCTGAAATTACTCTGAGAGTTTTTTCAGGTTGTATATAAACTACTGCCTCGTACGGACAAATAAAATGTCAATTAAACCCATCAAAGAATCTGCGTAAACGCATGAGCACTGTGGACCCTTCTATGAGCGAGGAATACCAGTTGGATCGGGCATACAATAAGCTGCATCCAGATTATATGCGCCAGATCCTGGTTTTTTAGGGGTCTTTCTTTGTTAATCTAGAAAACTCGCTACGCTTTTGCTTTAAATGCAAAGGCCTTTCCAACGAAAGGCAAATTTTTCTAAAAGTGTCGCCAGAAGATTGCCGGGAAACTAGCACACACTCTTAGGGTTAGTGTGTTCCCTTATAGTTCATTGCTCCAGAAAGCCCTAATCTATGAGCCTTAGCATAATACTCGAGAGTCGCGCATCCAAAAGATCCAGAAGATCGATGGTGTCTCTAAAAGCACTTATAGCCGGACTTATGTTGGTAGAAGTGCTTCAACTAGACTTAAAAATGCTTGCAGGAAAGACCTCGCAGGAAGCAGAACCTAGTATCATCCTACCGGATGGAATGATAGAACCACTTAAAGGCGAATCTCCCCTTGTTGTTGAGTCCTGAGAAGAAACTCCATCTTTCCATTTGATTTGCGTTCTCTACGAAATAACAACGTATTCTAATGATAGACTTTGTGTACGACTTCGGTCTTCTGAGTAACTCTGATGAGTCTAACTCAGTTGGCCCTGACAATGACCGTGGAGATCCAACTAATTCTGATTCTGCCCCAATTGCTTTTTCTAATTTAGCCTGAACTCTCACGCCTCACTCTTAAAAAAAGAGAAAAAGTTAATAATCTTTGGAAAAACTATGTCAAACCACTCTCTGAGTACTTGCCAATAATGCCTTGTTTGACACACGATTGATATCCAAGGTGACGCGCCCATTAGGGTGCCACTGCATAGAGTATCCTCAATAATACTTGAAAGTTCTTAACTTAAAACTAAGACCATAAAGCCTTCCCAGAGTAACTGGCGCAGCTCAAGTGTAATGATAAAGAAGCACAGTGCGAAATATATATTTTCTTGTGATTATTGAGAGCTAAATTAGATCACGGAATTAGATCTGAGTCAGGCATACTTTAAGTTCGAAATAAACCCTTTCTCGAAGAAATACATCGCTTTCGCTGTTCCTGAATTAGGACTGTTTCATTTTCTCTAAATGCCCTTTGCCAAATCATGGCAAATCGTCTTAGCTCACGTGATGGAACCTTACTTACCCCACCTTATCCCCTCCTCCAAGCTTGGAAGGACACATGAATTCGTTGGTATTTCAATTTTTTACCAAATGGATTAAAATTTTCCTGTTCGGAAAACTAACGCTAAAACGATTATAGTTACCCTGAAAAGCTGGGCGGTTTATCATTGGGGCGTACCAAGGGTGTGCCTAGTCATAGTATGTATAAGTAATATTATATATAGTAAAAATGCAATTATATCAACAATGTGATTAATTTAGCTGATTCTTTTTCGTTAACATTCCATTTCTCATTAATCAGTTAGAAAATCAATACGTGCGCGACAAGACATTTTTGATTGCGCAAATGACGATGCACGATATTGATATTCACAAAATAAATATTTTTATGTTAGGTTTAAGAATAATTTTAAAAAGCAATCGAATAATGGAACAAAAAAGTTAGACGATAAAATTTTCACTTTTTTAGTAAACATGGAAATTTTATTAATCACTAAATAATTAAGATCAGTAATCTGATGATAAACTGTTGCCTTCTTAGATTGACAGCCGGAAGAAATAGAAGTATGACGTTGCACATTGTGAAAGTCAGACTGCCTCGCACATTCATTCTCATGTCAAATACCTCATTGTTTTATGTACTCTGCCATGAGTCCACTGGTATACTCTCTGTCATTGTCTGATTTGATAATCTTCACAGAGTGGTCAAACTTGGTTTCGATAAGTTTGTCAACTTCCTTGTAACGTTCGTAAACGTCACATCGGTCGCTGTGCACCATTTCTCCTGGATTCAACGTCCTCCTCGAGGTGATCTCTTTGAAAATAAGGCGATGCTGTTTGCCGAGACTATAGGCCTCACAGAAAAAATATTCGGTAGGCGATATCTTCACGTCTTCCACGAGGTTGAGCTTCACCATTTCTCGAATAAAGTTGCAGTTGACGTGTCCAAAACGTTCATGCCAACTCTTCAGAGAGTTGCACGATGTTAAATTTGCTTCATGATTTATGACTTTGAAAAACATTTGAAAAAGTGAATTATCCTATTTAAAACCTTGGCCAGCGAGGGTTTTATCAGCATAAATTTCTAAACGATCATTTGTGAAAGTTACTTCGAAACCACGTATAGTGCAAATACCAACTGAAAATAAATTTATTTTCATATCTGGAATAAACAGGATGTTTTCCAGTCTACTCTGGATCCATTCACTGCAAACCTTCTTTAAAATGGTGATTGAGCCCTCACCTTTTATCTCGCGTCTTGAATTGTGTCCAAGAAAGATAAATTGTCCTGAGGTGGGTCGAAGGTCATAAAACTATTCGCGTTGGAATGTTGGAATGTTGGAAGAGGCGCCACTGTCAACAATCCAGATGTCCTCGACGTTGTATCTCAGTGGTCCTAATGCTGGATTTTCTGCGACAAAGGCACTCGTAGTTGAATCATCTGTCTTCTCGGTGATCTTTTCGCCTTGATTTTGTATCCTAGCAACCGTTGTGTCGAAACTTGTAGTGTCTGGTCCGCTGCGGCCACGCTATTCCATGCAGAGATGAGTGAATTGAACTTAGATGGCAAACTTGCAAGAATTTTCGCCATGATGGTTACATCAGAAATTGTCTCACCGACATCGCGAAGTTGACAGGCCGTGTTTTCGATCTAGGCAATATGACATTCGATCAATATGACTCGATCGTAGAGCATTGAGAGCTTCGTCGAGATCAAAAACATTGCTTTCGCGTTTCTCTTTATCCAGCTCTTCTTCACTTCTTCGCTGGCATTTTCAGCAGGTTTATCTTCGGCACCTGTCACGATCGGTAGCAGTTCGGTGGCCACAAAAACTTTATTCATATATTTTACAATTTGACAGAGGTTATATTAAACAGGTCAGATATCACTTTAATCATAACACATTTATTAATAAAAAGTTACCTTTTACAACTGATTACATTGTAATCGACTACAAAGATTTTTGTTATGCAAAAGAACGACTTATCACACGCGCAGGAAGGAAGCTTCTGGAGAGATGAAAAAAAATTAGATGTTGAATGCAGTATTGTCGTGTACATTTGAGTGGTCGTTCAAAATCTAATAAAAATTAATTATATTTTTCATATTATTTATCTGTATATGCTCCATGCATGAATTAATTACTTAATAATTAATAATTACTTAATAATTACTAAGTAATTAATTAATAATTACTCTCTGTAGGTCTGTTTTAACGAACTTTCAGGCATACTGGGGTTAATTTATGATGTTCGTATAAGTTGTGTGACGTTTCAAAACCTAGGACTGTCATAACAATGGCAACAACTATACAAGTAATTTTTTCCCTCTTTTTTCAATTGTAAACTTTTACTACTGCAAAAATTATCTGTGTCAAACTTTTATACGGCTTAGACTAACATTTACAACAAGCATTGATGAGACTTTAAGTAACATCAAGACAGAAATCAGTGCAAATATCTCGGAGTCTAATTCAACGCTGCAAGTAGACTTTAAATTGCTCCGCGACTATAATATGAGAATTTTTAACAGGCTGACGGCAAGGAAATATAACTGTCGAAATTTTGAGAAAGTGCGCCTAACAGATAGGGATAACAAACGACTGAAAGGTCGGATTGTAGACTAAAAAGAGAAGCTTAAGCGAAAAATTCAATCAATTTGCCTAATTAACTAATTGTATTTTTGAATGTTCACTCTTTTCCAATTTTTATAATTATTTTGATAAAAATGTAGGCAATATTTTTCTTCTGAGCAAAACTTGGTTCAGCCTAAACATTCAGCCTACACCATCTTTCGCAAAAAAAACTTAAAGTTAGATAAAACTAGGGAGGTCTTGCAATCTTAATTAATAATGAATTTGTTTTTTCTGAACTTTTAAGTTGTACTGATAATTGGCTTATTTTTGAAATCAATTTAAATAAAAAACGTGCCTCTCTAATAAAAATGAATTTGTTATCGGATTAGTTTAATTTATTCCAACGATTTCAATGAAACCTCTTTTAGAGGAATGGAAAACCTGTTCACATGATTTAATTCTAATTATAATTTTCCTGTTCTTATCGAAAAATATTTTCGATAAGTCGGTTAATTAAATTAATTGTGTTCGACATTTTTATAAATGAATGATGGAATCCGAGATTTTCCCGGATATAAAATCAATTGATATGATTGAAAACAAAAAAAGTCTTATGATAACGATTAACGAGGAAAATTATTACTTTTCATTGAACAGCAGAACAAAAGGTGATGTCTCCGCTAAATTCACGGTTACATTCGGAGTGTCATTCATGTAGTCTGGTGCCCACTGGACAATGAGGGTCTTATTCATGATATCCGAGTGGACCAGGGCGTCACTGGATAAAATCATTTCCTGACCATTGTACCTTTGAACAAACTATTTCTTAGTATTCACCGACAGACATGGCGTCCGAGCGTCCGAAGATACTTTGCAAATGTCGCATTCTCGCTTAGTTTTTAAAAAAATTTTATGTTGTGGATGAGATGTATACGTATTTCACTACAGCAGTGAATAAAGAAGCCGATCTATGCGGCATGAAACTATCTAGAAATAACAAATGTAGAGATGCAAATTCTGATAAACCATTGTTTGATATTGAATATTTTGATCTGAATCTCGATTCGAAAAAAAAATAGAAGCACTTCGAATTTGAAAAAAAAAATTGGAAAAGATATGCTAAATACTTTATAGTTGACAAAAGATAGTGATAAAATGCGATATAATAAACAAATTTAGATGAATAAAAAAATTGTAAAAACTATATAGATCTCGATTCGTGGAATGAATTTCTGAAAATCCTGTACGCAAAAGATCATGATATGATGGATATTTTGCAGATAGATTTGGAAAATCCTGTTTTAGATTCCGAGATTACTTGTGACAAAGTTGTAATAAGTTTGAAAAAAGTTAAATACGGAAAAGCGCCAGGGCCTGATGAAATCTCGAATGAATTTTCAAAGTCTCTACCGAGCAACTTGATATATTTTCTAGCATCTTTTTTCAATAAAATTCTTAATAAAGAATACTTGACCTCAAAAAATTTTAATTTTATTACTTTTAATATTCGAATACATAAACAACTACTACTAATTACTACCAATATAGTGAGAGATATAGTCACAGAAATGTGACGTTTGACTTTTTCTTGCATACTTCTAAAAGTATGGTATGAAAAAATTGAGGAAAGGAATCAAGGAAAATAAATATTGTAAGTGTCAACTGAAAATTTTTCAGGCTACACTGGGCTAAACGATGATGAACACAACATTTCTGTTTAATTACATGTAAGATTTTATGTAACGTTAATTAGTAAACTAAGTTTTACTATTCGTGATATTATCGTATTTTTAGATTTCTCAAAGTCTAAAATTAAAATGACCTGAGCAATAGAATTCTCAAATTTATAAACATTATAAGAGTAAGCAGCATCAAGTCACTCGATACATTTAAAATAAAAGCTACTATCATTTTTCCTATTAATCCTAGAAACTGTAAAATGTGAACTTAGATGAAAAAGTTAAATATAATCAAATACTGTGGAAAATAATAAAACGGTTCTTTGTGTACTAGATATGGATCAGAAGTTGAATACGGTCCAAACGACGCCCATCCAATAATTGAATATACTATTCTATCATATCCCATTTTTATAAGGTGTTGTTTCTGCTTTCGTGTTATATAAAGCCCACGACTGCGAACGTTACCATAATCATGTTCATAACTTTTTAATGCATTTTTCATGAAAATCCATTTAAAATATTTGATATTATTATATTCATAGTAATCCATATAACATTGCATGCATAGTGTTGCACATAAATGAACAACTAGAAATAGAGAGATAAAAATAAATTAACACTTTTTTATTGCATGTTCCATATTACAAAATATCTATTATAAACTACTCAAAAACAATGATGTGACTCTATTGAAGTATGTATAAAATTGTTTATAAACTTTAAAACTGCTAAAATTTTTTGAATCAAAAAAATATTGATATATTTCATCACAATAACGTTTTCGCTAAAAAAATTAAAGAAATGTTACTTATATCACTAGAAAATTGTGGAAATTTTAAATTTTTACCATATCTGTAGTCAGAACGTTAAAAATAAATTTTAAGCTTGCATTATATAACCATGAATGTCTTACTACCAAAAAGATAGAATAATTAGAGAATAAGAGCGCGATAAACATTTGACCAGATAACTGTGTTTGACGATTAAATCATTTATCTTATGTAATTTTATTATGTTCACTTATTTAATTTTAAAATTATCAAAATGGAAAACAAATAAAAAAAATGTTGCAATTATTTTGTACTTGTAGAACAGTTCTCTGTATAATGATTTGATAAAAGATCATGTATCGAATGAAGTTAGATAAAAATGTTCGTGTGTAAGGCCAGAATCCAGTAATCTCAAGCATCATTTTGATCACCCAAAATGATTTTAATTCAACGAAGCTTTCAGTTGTTCCTATCTTTTTAGACATTGTCTGAAAAAATGACAATTGTGATTAATAGTTGAGTGCCAAACTCGTGTGTCGTAGACCATTTGTCGCTCGTAATACACACAATACTTTTCGTCTGATTACGCGAAAACGAATATCGCCAAAATTGCGCATACGTGAAAGACTTATATCACCACGAAATAGCAGACAACGGAGTGGAAAAGTAATCGTGTGTAAAACTTTTTTGCACACTTATTGGCACTGATACAACGAGTATTCACGTTGATCAGACAAAAAGTATTATATTGTTGATATATTTTTATTAAGCAATTAATTTTTAATGAAATTATGTTCATAAACAATTATTTTAAATCAAAATGTCTGTTTTATGTCAAATTGAAAAAAATTCGAGTAGCCACTGCTATAGTATAAAGATCAGGAAAGAGAAGAAAGAAAAAGGTACCACTGGAATGATATTTTATTTTGTTGGTCAAGGGTTAAAAAATGTGTGTTTGCAATCCCTAGTGACGCATTTTTGAAGTTTGCCTCTAAGGACCTGTACGGACGATTTTCTGTACAGATTTAAACATTCACTAAAAAGTAAACAAAACATAGCTTCAGGTTTGTGGGGTCGACACGTATAAGTGAGTGGTCCGAACGGGTTAGGGGTTTAAAATTAGTCTTAATCGATTGGAAATTTACCAAGGAACACAATATAAGTTTCAATTCTAGTGCCAACATTGTGAAAACGAAAGTTATGATCTAAAACTTGAAGTCATGTTATTTTATACATTTACCGAATGTTTGAACCCTTACAGAAAGTCGTCCGTACAGGTTAGGGGTGTGAATTTATTTATAGGAGGTGTCTTAATCGATTGGAAATTTATCAAGGAACACAATGCACGTTTCAATTTTAGTGCCAACATGGTAAAAACAAAAATTATGTATGTAAACTAAAAAATTTACAACGTTTTTTTCCAAAACCTTTTGAACTTCAATCCCATTGGAATATGTCAAAAAAAAATAAAACGTTTTCAGCCGAACCTGACTTGACAGTTACTGACAAAATTACATAATTTGTTTAGTTGCACGAAATATTGTGCTGATACTAAAGTGTCTGTGTCAACAAATTGATATTAATTGACTGAAAGTAAATACTAACAGAGTACTGACTGAAATGGACGCAACATCTTGTAAGATGTTTTTTAAAGATCTAATCGTTTGAAAAGAACACTTGAAAAGGATATTTTGGGTTCCAGTGTCGTCGACGGTAACATCTAAAACTTAGACATTTCAGCTGACAGCTAACTTACTATCCTTGTTTTACCATTTGTTCTGAACGAAAGTTTTAACACAGCATATCATTACATTAGCAAGAAAGACAAATAAATGTGAATATAATAAGAAATATTTGAAATGTCTCTACTTTTATCAAACCCAGTGCTTTTCCCCATAGGCGATTAAAAGATGATAAAAAGAGTGAAATGATTGGATGAATCATATGTGTGAGAAAGACGAAAAGTAAAAAATCAGGTTGGAGAAAAAATATATATGATGATTCAGATTGAATAATAGTTCATTTGGTCGAGAAAATCTAAAAAACTTTTGAGAAATATTTACGAATCATTAATTTTTATCTCGGTAGATATATATCCATTTGATCTATTGATTCTGAAATATTACTAAGATTCCATCGATACCATATTGTTGACAAATTCCTAACTTCCGAATTTACAATTTAAATTTCATTGAATATTGGAATCCATTGATTTCTAGCGACAACTAGATTTCTTTCAAACTTTTATTGTAAGTATGACTTACAGAATAACCAACGGCTGATCCACTCTCAAAACAGTGTTAAAACAATTCATGAACGAACAAAATTCACGTTACACTATTAGTATTCCACATTTGATCACAGCCCGTGCAATGATAAGATGTCCCGTTTTTCATTATGTTATTAAAATCAAACAGATTTTTATATTGTTTGTTTATTTATAGATTTTTACTCTTGCATTTTATCGTTTTAAGAATTATTAGCTCTATTTAGGTTGATTTTCTTTCTTCTGTTTCAAATTAGTTTCTTTGTACCAAGTTTTAGCTGCAATTTTTATTCACTTTTTGAAGTTTTTATTTTGCAAAATTGTTTTTGTCTTTTCCTATCAACTTATTTTTTTTTGGTAAAATTTCCTGGTCGTTGATTACTAATCTGACTAATCTTATAATCATTATTAGCAACTTAAAATACCCGAACATGCGAAGTTTCAGAAAGATTTAGTAAAAATTTTAGTGTGCCGTATTCCGTTACTGTATTAACTATTAATAGCAACAATGCATATTTTCGAATTTAAGGTTCACAAGATAAGATCACCAATTCCAACAACTTGATTCATTATCAGCGATAATAGCTTTCGACAACATTACATAGCCAGTAGCTTATGCTTATCAACTTTAGTCAATCACATTGGATATACCATTTCATAATTTTATAATACATACTTATAAAATAACTTTCTTTGATAAAGATAAAATTTATTTTTAATATTAAATTGTTAAAAATTGAATATAAAATTATGAAATTGAAATTTTTTTGCATAATTCAAGTCTTTATGATGTAAAATTTATCTGTGAAAAAGAATTTTATTAAATTCATAATACTTTGAGAGTTATTGAAACTCGATGTTTCAGGAAGAGGAAGGCATTCCTCAGGAATAGTTGACTGAACGTAAGTTTCATAAAATAATGCTTATTTTACAGTGAAACTTGTATCTAACTTTAAATATGTTTTTCTGGGAATCGGTTTTTTCAAACTGGGCTGGCAGATAGCGTGATAACCACTCAACGGTCAACTTTGAAATCTGAAATGAGAACCCCTATTTTTTATTTCAGATTTGGATTCTACGCCTCAAAATACAAATATTTTGTTATAACTATTTTGCTCGATTCATGGTTATAGTTGTTGTAATCGTGAAATATACTGAGGGAAAAAAGAAACATAACACCCTAAATTGGTAAAAAATTTGACAATTTTCATAGTGCTATGATTGGACATTTTCAACAAAAAAAATTCTACTTTTTTGCAAATTGAAGGTCTGAATCTCTTTTTTAAAACAGCTGAATTAAAATTTATTTAAATCCAATGTATAAATGTCGAACATACCTTTGAAACAATGTTAAAAAAATGCAACATTTCAATGAAGTTTGAAAGCTTGTACGGTTAAATTTCGACTGTTAATGTACAAATTTTTGATAACAATCATAAAATTCAATTATTCTGATTTATTAAAAAAAAATCAAAATTGGTAAATTGTTATTGTAAAAGTTATTGCAGTTTGAAAATTTCTAATAATTCATATGTTCTTCTCACTTTCAAGCACAATAAAATTAAATTCATCTTTCAGTGGTATGTTAAAAAATTGGTAATGCATTATTGCGTTACCTCATTGACATAGAAAATCAAAAATCGTGGTAATTTAACTTAAACATTTCAGAAAAAAACCAATAAATACATATCAAATATTTTTCGTCTAGCTATCGATTGACACCACTTTCAACTCTCCACTCCCGGAGGCGGAGGCGGGAGCAACTACGGAGTCATGTCCTTCCATTTTTTATCGCGGAATTAGATTCTCAAGCCAAAAATACAAATGAAGTCATCAAACTTGACCTCCCACCCCCACTACCGGAGGCTGAGGCGGAGGTAAACATTTAAAACTTGATTGATGTTGATTGATTAACACCAATTACGACGCTTCACCCTCAACCTGTACCCTTACCTGCACCCGCAACCTCTGAGGGTGGATTCAGACGCAGAGTGCTTCTGACCTACAGGGTGCTTGTTCAAGGTGAGTCCCCTTGCCTCTTACCGAATATGCAAGACGTTATAAAGCAAATGTTCAATCGATAGCTTCTGAAAACATATTCGACACGTATTTTTTCTACTGCCCGATTTGTGGTGTTTTTCTCGAGATAATTTACCGTTCCGGGACTTCTTACCCACCCTGTATATACTAGGGGGCTACGCCGAACGGGCAAGCTGCACCCCCTGCGCACTGCGCGCGCCAACCCTTTTCCATTTTTTCAATAAATCCTTCTTTTTTTCTTTTATTTTATATAAATTCACTTTTTTTTGCTTTTTGTTTATTTTTTCACAAAATATGCTGCACATATACTGCATACAAAAAATGTTCGACGGGTCAACCAAAGACTTTTTTTGGTAAATTTAGTAATTTTTTTTCTTTATTAAATATTTTTCTTTTGTGTTGTTTTTTTTCGATTTTAGATTTTTTTTTCTACGTTTTTTGAATTATTTGATTTTTGACCTTGAAACTGTTTTTTCTACGTTCATTTTTAATTTTTTATCCTTTTTCTACCTTTTTCTTGATCATAAAACTTTTTTTATCATTTTTTCCCTGCCCCCTCAAAAATGTCGCAAAAAAGGCGAAACAGCGAAGATGATTCTTTTAAAAATAAAATATATTTAATTTATATTTTCAATATACATTTTTCGACTGTAAAAGTATTAGTGAATCTTCCGGCCAACTTTAAACCTCTACTAGAAGGCTGCAAAATGCATATCGACAATCTCTTTTGCCATTTTCGTTGGCAATGCACGACGTCCACAGCCCCCTCCCCTCTCGATGACATCTTTTCCGGTTCGTTAAGGATGCTACCGTCGTAATTTCCCAGTAAACAGCGGTTAGAGCTGAAAAAGCGACTGTACGAATTACAGTTCCGCTTGCTCATAAAAATAGTAGATATCGGGGGATCTAACCTTTTAATTACGCAACAATAGACGCGGTCAGCCATCAAGGGTAGATTAAGAAAAGATGTAAACATTTTTTATTACTTATCATAAATTCACTATAAAATATCTTAATTTCTGTATTAAACGCTCTAATCAAATTGTACAAAACTATCAGCTAAAACTAAGCTAAAACGTATTCTGTGTACATTGTTTTCATCATATTTCCGAATAAATGTCGAAACATGATTTTTGTCAAAACACGAACTTCTATCATCCACCTGAAACATTATGTCGATATTATTTTTTATATTTATTGAATGTACACTGAATAAAATTTTCGGGTGTTATTTTATGAAATCAAAACTAAACTATTCATAACTTTCATTTATTAGCTTATTTAAAATTATAATTAGTACTTTATCTCTTGAATTAAAAAAATAAAATAATGAATTGAATGTCAACTTTTTTCCATTAATTTTGAATTTTGACGTTTTATTTGATACAACATGAACGTTTTCTTCATCAGAGGCGACTAAACTCATAATTCCTTGTCACCCACCGAATTATTAGATAGTGGCAGAGGAATTAACCTGTCGAGTGTGAAAGATTGCAAGTTCAGGCGCTGGTGTCGCGAACGTACTAACGTGCAGCCAGCGCGCGGATTGCTGCGAATTAACCGCAGTGTGTGTTTTTGTGTGTTTTTAGAAACATTGTTTTTCAATTGTTGAATTAATGTCAACCCTTGATTAATTAATTAAAATTAATGTCAAACAATTTGAATAAAATTGGACTACTATCAAAACAAAGTTAGTGCACACCATAGTTAAAAAAAGCCGATGAAAATCATCGCCCAAGTCAGTGGGAAATAAATATCAGTTTTGAGGTTATATCGTATGTATACATTTGATTTGTCCTAATAGTCCTAATAGTTGTCTGTTTTTTTTTTTTTTGGTCAGGTTGATGGTTAATTCTTGGTCTGATTAAAAATTCTAGCTGGGAAAATGAATTTTCAAGAAAACATGGTTTGTATTGAATCTGTTGATTGTTACTACTTTTTTTATGTTGGTGTTAATAATAGGTTCATTTTGTGTTTCGTTAAAATCTCGAAGTGATAAAGTGAATAGTTGAATGTCAAAAAAAACTTACTTATTACTTACTCAAACATTTCTTTTCAACGATTGTAGAAAATTATATAATCGAAATTATGTTTCATATCATATCTATTATGTCATATCTATTAATTCATGAATTTTATAACTATGTCCAACATTAAACGAGCCTGGCCTTTCAGAACAGCATCATAAGATCGTCACAAAGCTTTTATATGATCCACCGCAACACAATTTCATGACTGACAGTTACGTATGGAATAACAAGGAACGACAGGCTTCTCTCAAACACATCAGAACCAATAGTAAACGGCGATCCGTTATTCTAGAATGAAAAAACAAACAATCACACAGTTCATAATAATAAAGGTATAATTACTGCAAACTGTTTACGAACTTTGATATTTCAAATCAAAATCATCTCTGTATGTATCATTGTCGTCTTTTTTATTGTTTTAGGCAATCCTTTTTATCGAGAGAAAAACTATGATGATTAAATTCTCATGTCCTGTAAAGAAGGAAAATTAAGAATGAGAATTATTATAATTTATTATTATTATTACAAAGAGCGAAAAGCAAAATCGGAGGGAACTGCGGATCCAGAAGTTCTTAGTTTGATGTCTGTCGACAGAATAATCATTTTTCATGAATAGTATCATACAAATTCCTATGAGTAGGTATTTTTATAAACGATGTTTAACGATGATTTAGCAGATTAGAAGAACTTTTTACAGGATACAGTAGACAGCAATTTTAATCAAAATATTTGAATGCTGCCAATGCTGGTGGTATTTTGCAAGCTTATTATTAAATTCTAAGAACAACAGGATACCACGGTATCACAGATTCGAAACCTCCAAGGAGGAAGCGCTCACACGAAGATACAATTTCAACCGTTCAAATCTCAAAATATTTATCGACGGTGTTCAAAGATATTTAAATCAGTGCACGATATTCTATTTTAGAATCCGTTGAAGAATTCCCGAATGAATTGAGAGATGCGGTAGCCTCTCTTCACCAAGTTGATTCTAGAGCACTCTTTATCTTGAGACATCATAGAAAGAAGGGGTGAGGGTACGGTTTAAAAACGAAAAATGTCAATTTTTTTCTAGAGAGTTTTTGGAAAAAAAACTCTACAGATCGAAGGAAGTCATCGATATGCATCATATAATGCAAAAAAAACCGGAAAACAAATAGTTTTTGAAAAATTAGCGTTTTGACGTTCAAATTTTTGACAATTAAGTAATTTATACCTATTTATTCAGAAATTTCTTACATTTTCGTAAACTTTTTTTTTCCAAAATGTTACGAAATTGGTTTAAAATTTTTCAAATGTCTTGTTCGAAGTCTTTGTTTATTCATTTTCTTTCGTTTTAACTAACATTTTCGTTCGGACTGTTAGTAATAAATTACATTCTTTTTATTTATTTTGATTTTCTATTTATATCATTGGTTTTTAATCAATTTTATCAAATTTTTCAAGATTGTTTCATTTTAGACTAAAATTTCTAAAACATTATTTATATGTTTTAAAATAAATATTAGCATCGTTTTGGGTAAATTTTCAATTTCTTCTTTCACTAAGACAATTTTAGCATGACTAAGAAAATTTTACTATAACTGAGAAATTTTTTACATTACTGAGGAAATTTTGTAACATTAACTTTTTGTGAAATGTTTTCAAAATTTTTTCAATTTTTCCAAGATTAAAATGATTTAAAATTTTCCAAAATTTTTCCAAAATCAAAATGTTTCAAAATTTTTTCACATTTTAATTAGAATTAAAGAATTAAAATTTTTTAAAACGTTGTCATGTCCGCGACTAACATTTAATTTATAATTAATAATTAATTAATTTTTATCAATCTAAGGCGTTGCCCGCGTACACTCGTATCAACGTCTTTACATTGAGCATTGTCTTAAATTTCAAATAAGTCACCGGCCCACCGATCGGCTCGGTCATTAACTTAATAAAATCGCGTTCATCGCTCTATGTCGCAACCGCTCGCGGACTTGGCTGCGAGCCGCGAGGAGCAATGAACGACTAAGTACAACTATGCATTTTCGAGTTCCATGAACCGTGCCACCACCGCGAATTAACTGCCACCGCGTAGCAACCAATTAATATATAAACACCTGTAACACCCATAATCAATGCTCAGTCTTGGATTAGCATCTGACTGTCCTCAAATTGTTCAGCGGAGCTACGTGTCCGAACAACAGACTCGATCATCCTCAAATTGTTTGACAAGCTGTTGTGCACAAGACTAGTCGCGTTCAGACTTAGCCTCATTCCCATTTAGACGCATTGCACGCGTACGAACTTAATCTCTGCTCCGCGCAACGGGCTTAGACTAATTCGACGTTTGATTGTTTGTTACGAATTCTCAGTAGAGTACACTTACTCGAGACCTCTCTCGACTCGCGACCGCGATTCCTGTAAAGGAGCGCCACGTCTAAAATAGATCTACTCTTAAAGTTTAAATAATTGTTGTGACTCTACCCGACAAGCTCAGTGCGTGGTGCCCCTTCCATCAGGAAGGGACATCATAATGTTTTCAAAATTTTTCCAAAATCGGAATTTTGAAACAATTTTTCCAAAAATAAAATTTTATCACAAACTTTCCAGAAATGAAATTTTATCACAATTTGTCTAGAAATGAAATTTTTCCTCGTTTTTCCCAAAATATAAAGGTTTTCGAAATTTTCCCACAAATTTAATTTTTTCAGAAATTTTCCGAAATTTTTCTACAAATGAAGTTTTTAAAAAAATTTTTCGTAATGTTACGTAATGCCTATCATTACGTTTAATAATTCATAAAAATAAAATGTTCAACTCAATTAATATACAATAATTCGACAATAAGACATCAGCAATATATTACCATAGGTTGTATGAATAACAACCAAATCTTTTCCTATGAGAAATAAGTGGACAATAAATAATATATATAATTCAACACTTCAATGTCAAGTAAGATGTCTTCAGACGTCGATAATGGAATTCGAAAGCTTGACAAATTGGTACATGATAAAAAACCGACTAATCAATTCAGATTATTCTGAAATAAGATGTCATAATAGCGATCTACATATTGAGTGGAGTAAATTAATACAACTACGATACATTTACATTTTTATGATTCTTCTACATTTTTATGATCATTTTGCATTTTCATGCAATAAATGTTCGAAATTTATATTAACATTA
>JAQQRF010000906.1:0-22364 GCA_030523145.1 Trissolcus brochymenae
CATAGTGAGAAACGACTGAGTACCTGGTGTGCCCGTAAAGCAACACTACGCAATCGGATTTTTCCACTCACTAGTACCGAGGTCGGTGGCTAGCTGGAATGTTTGGAACGTGTTATAACATCTTGATAGGAGAAGGCAATATGGGTCATTCCATGGACCTAGGTGTGTCGAATCGAATCTGCGGAGCGACGTTGTTGCTGACGATTTGATTTAGTACCAACACCCGCTGTCATGTTAAAATAGAAGATCGCGAGTGGAGTTAGAGGAATAAAAAATTATAAGTCCAAATCTGGCATAATAAACATATATTTTCAGTACCTTTTGTTGAATGAACAAGAAAACAGTCGGCTTAGACAGGTAGTGGCTGGGCAGTAGCGCTCGAATACACACACACACATCGAAACAGGTAACGCGACTAGGTAACGACGGCGCGAAGCGGCTACAAGAACACGACGTTCGTCCCGTGAAAATTGCGGAAAGACTGAACTGCTGGGGCAAGAGGTTTTTCCGTTTTCATGGTGTTGAGCCAGTCAGCATATGGCCGAGGATCCGGTAATTAAATTGATGATTTACGCGGCTGACTGGCCTTCGACGGAAAAATGTCAGAAAAATCTCGTTGCCCCTTACAAAATAAAAATGAAAATTATTGCTTAAGGCACACTAAATTTATGTATTTACTATAAAATTTATATATTGTCAAATTTATATATTTACTATACATTATCTTTATAAAATATAAGAGTTATCAATTTTTTTGTGAATAGTTGGATAAATTTTATCTTAAATTTAGAGATATCGTTTCTGTCAATTTCCGGTTCATATTTTTAATTTTATTACAAACAAATGTGTTTCCGAGACAAATCTGGTTGTTGTAACTTATTTTATTAATTCTACTTATTTAAAAAATGGCGCGTTTCACGCATGCCATTACACCTCCCGGTTTTTAGTTGGATATCAAGGGGTGCAACCATGATATACAACTTACATGAGTCTTTTAAAGTACTAAACTAATTCTACGGTCAAATAAACTGATGTTTAATTTCTGGTTAAGCGTGCAGTTAAACGCTAAAATGCGTCTATTTGTTGCCTGTGCTGAGTTTGAGAATTTGTTTTGCATTATTTTGAAATAACCCTTTATTTTGCTTACCCGATGGTTTGCTTTGTAACGTGTAATAAGAATAAAACAATCTTATTAGCCTCACGCAAAACGATATATATAAAAAGTTTTTGGCCGAAGCTTACATAAAACTGTTTTTCATTCCTTACTGTCTAACGGAGTATGTTATAATTAACTAACATACGCACACAAACACGCATTCTTCGAAACTTATTTATATAAGAGGTTTTCTTACTTTTACCAATTCGTGAGGTTTTAAATTACAATAAGGCACTTTCTTGGGTGCAGAGGTAGTTATAACTTACATTTATTATTGCTTATTTGGTTGTTCACTTAATTTTCTTAATTAGCAATCAGGTTTTGATACTTTTATTTCTTCACTTATTTTTAACTTATTTCTAACTTAATTCCTACCTTAACCTAAGTTATTTCCTGGTTTTTCATTCAGCTGCTCTGAGTGGTTGGGGGCTTGAAGTAACTAATCGTGGTGGACTTGGACGTGGATGGGTCGGCGAACGTCACCTTCCGAGTTTGGCCGAAGCAGATGTCGTCTTCCTCATCGAGTTCAAGGGATTTGTAGATCAGATCCCTCGTCTCGTCGTCGACCGAGAATCCTTTCCTGTAGGTGGTGGCTCGGGTGGGTCCTTTTCCGAGGACCTTTGGCATCATCGGTGGCTTTGGATATACGAGTGCGTGGGAGACAGTTTGGGGCCTCGCTGGATGCTGGGGGGTCCGCACTTGGGGCCTTGAGACAGGATCCTGTGGGAGCCTGGCTGCTGGGACGGTCGTCTCGTGGAGTGCCTGGGGCAGGGGTCCGTAGGGTTGTGCCTGTGGGTCCCATAGGGGCAGGCATATAAGCCTTGTAGCTGGAACCTGGGGGGTAGGTGTGTGGTGTCATCAGCCCTGGACTCTGTCCTGAATAATCCTGACTCGAGGAGTTCCAAGTCGTAGTCGATCTGGCGTCGTCTTCTGGCCTGGGCTTCCTCTCGTGGCGTGGGACGTCTGCCCAGATGGAGCAGAAGGTTGGTGACCGAGTCCCATATCGCTCCCAAGAGATACAGGGAGAATCCTTATACTCGGTGGAGTGCGAAACCATGGATTGCAGTGTCGATGACCAGCTTGACAAATCTGATCAGGAGGAAGATTCCTAAAACTCCGGCCGAAGCAGTGCCGAAGTTTATAAATCCTGTCCATGCCTTGTCCAACAGGTTGCTGGAGAACTTGTTGAGGGCGTCTTCATCCATCAAATTCAGGACGGATAAGCCCTGAAGTTGAGTAGTGGTTCCCGTGGCTCCTCTGGCAATGTTGGAAAGGATGCCATTTCTCTCAGTAGGGAACAGGATGCGATCTTTCATTTTGTCCAGGTCGGACAGAATGTAAATTCCATTTACGGCCAGGTTTCCTGGATTATCATATTTTCAGGTTTTCTCAGTTAGGGGTTTCAGGATCGTAGGGGGCTCTACAGCAACGGGACTCGGGAGTATCTTGTATCAAGACGTGCCAAGGTCGTATATCTAGAGAATTATCGGGGTTGCAGGTTGTCTGTGTTCTAGTCCTTCGCAGAATGTGGGTCCGGGGGGTCAGGAAGAAGCTGTTATTGCCGATCTTCACGGGCATGTTATTGCCATCTCGTCCGGGGCGATGGTGGCTAGGGTCAGCGAATGTTTCAAGACCTTCCTTTTCAGATTGCACTGTTGCTGGAGTAGGTCCTGGTACATGATGGTGAGTTTGCTCTCTAGGTGATAATTGAGGTGAAGTAGCTTGGTGTTCAGGTAAGTCACCGCGTTCACGTCTTGTGAGCCTACTGATCAAAGCTTCAATCGGTCATCGTGAAGGCCTTCGATTTCGCTGATAAAGATCTTCGGGTGCTCAGTCCTGTAGAGGTTGTGGCCACAAACCTGGAATTTGCTTCCTTGGGTGAGTGCGAAGGCGGTCTGGTCCACTTGCGCCATGTAGATCACCTGCTTGAAGTTGGTGCTGACAGTCTTGTTGGCGCGGACTCTGGCAATGAAACCGTAGAACCGGTCGCAGTTATGTTTGGGAATCTGATCCCAGAAGGAGTATCCCAGTTATGCTTTCAAACAGTGTCCTTCTTCCAGTGGACGGCTCTTCTTCAGGCCTCGTTCAGTTTGCTAACGGGTACGCTGCGAAATTCGTATTTCTAGAACCTTGACGTATTGCACTGGTATCTCTTCAAAAGGGTTGCGTGAGAGGGCATCAGCATTGACGTTCAACTTTCCAGCCTTGTAGATCACGTCGAATTCGAACTCTTCCAACTTTAGCCTCCATCTGGCTAGCCTGGATGTGGGGTCCTTTGCGGTCCTCATCCAGCAAAGGGGTTTGTGGTCTGTTACCACAGTGAATCGTCGTCCGTAGATATAAGGACGAAACTTGGATATGCAGTGCAGTATCGCAAGTGCTTCGTTCTCGTATACCAAATATCTTTTTTCGACATCGATTAGGGTACGAGATAAGTAGGCGATGGGACGGTCTTGTCCAATGGGGCCTTGGCTTAGTATTCCCCCGATGGCCTTTCCTGAAGCATCCGTAGTGATAATGAACGGCTTCTCGAAATCGGGATACTGCAGCACAGGTTTTTCACACAACTTTTGTTTGATGAGGTTGAATGCTTCCTCCTGCTTTTCTCCCCATATAAAAGGCTCGTCCTGGTGAGTCAATTTAGTGAGCGGGGGAGTACTTATCGATGACCCGTTTATAATATCCGGCTAGTCCAAGAAACTGTTGAACATTCACCATTTTCTTCGGCCCTGGGAACTTAGAGACAGCCTCTACCTTTTTTGGGTCAGGTCTCACTTCATCCTGACTGATGACGTACCCCAGATAAGTGACTTCTTTGGATAAGAAGAAACACTTTTCTGGGTACAGTTTTAAGTTTGCATGTCTCAGACGTGTCACAAAATTGTAATACTTTTTCGCAGTTCCTCCAGGGATTTAGAGTATAGTATTACGTCATCGAGGTAGCAGAAACATTCAGTTGTGTTGAGTCCAACTAGCACGATGTCCATCAGGCGTTGAAACGTAGCTGGGGCGTTGCGTAATCCGAATGGCATTCTGACGTAGTGGTAATGTCCATGGGGCGTCGAGAACGCGGTCTTGTGTGCATCTTTGGGGTCCATTTTTATCTGATGGAACCCTTGGCTCATATCGAACACAGAGAAATAGATGGCGCCGCCCATTTCGTCTAGGATTTCGTCGATCCTTGGTAAAGGGTGGCGATCAGGAACAGTCTTTTCGTTGAGTGATCTGAAGTCCAACACCATGCGGTACCGGACGTTACCCTTGCGTCAGGCTTCTTCGGGACGATCCAGGTTAGTGTGTTGTAGGGTGAAGATGAGGGCTCTATTATATTGTCCTGCAACAAGCCCTTGACTTTTTTTTGCAACTCGTTCCTTAGATTGTGAGGGAAACGATATTGCTTAACATGTATAGGCCTTTCGTCAGTAGTGGGGATCTGATGTGTCAGAACATTGGTGCACGTGAGTTGTTCTCCTGGTAGATGGAATACGTCGGCAGTGTCTTTTACGAGGTCTTCGATTTCTACTTTTTCTTCTTCGTTCAAGTGATCAAAACGCATGAGAAACAAAAGTTTTTCCTTTCTTTCTTCTGGCGAGTATATGGCATGCGTAGCGTGTTCTTCCCTTGACACGTCTACATTAGCACCGGATGAGTTTACGGCATGAGTAACACATCCTCTACCGGGATGTGTTCTAGTGTACCGGATGAGTGTAGAAACTTGCAGTGACCGACCACCTTTTCTGTTGGGTTGATCTTGTCATTCTTTGCCATCGTTTCCTTAAATATTTTCTTTGTGTAGCGTTTGGTTGGCTTATTTTTTACCCAGTATATTAATTTTACTTTCAATTACTTTGTTTGTTTAAGGAGGGGTTTTTTACTTCCGTCAATATTTAGGGTAAGTTGCGAAAAATTTGTGGAGGTGGGTTCAGTTCGGTTGCCCGCCTGAGGTTGTTCGAAAGTAATTAAGGAACCTTCCGATCCTATTGTTCTTGTACCTTGGGTACTGTCACCAACTCTGGTGACTATCAAATTTTGCCGTTTATTACCGGGAAGGGAGAAAAACTCGTTTGGTTTTGAGCTGCAAGTGCCGACCATGCTACTGGTTGATGGATCGGATTATTTACTTGTTCAATAAATCTACGTCTATATTATTCCTGGCTCATTTATCTAATTATTCATCTTCCTTTATATATATATATATATACATATAAGTTTGTATATACGTATACTGTATACCAATGAACTACCTTATTCTCATATCATTATTTATCTAACGGATGTATTTTTCCATATTTGTATGAAATTTATTTATTTAATTCCTTTTTGTATGAAATTTATCTATTCAACTCAACTTTTCTCTTATTTCTATTGAAATTATTTATTTAACTCAATTTTTCTCTTATTTAACTGTTGGCTAATTGTTTTTACTCAGTTGCAATTAAAACATGGCTTATTTTTTACCCAGTATATTAATTGTACTTCTAACAACTTTGTTTGTTTAAGCTTTGTATTCATTCCCTGAACTGTTCACATTTAAATTTATGTTTAAATTTTCTTATTTATTCGCGTACTTATTTATTGAAACATTTGCCTATGCATTCAATAATAAGTGTAATTTTTATTCTATGGTTTACTTTCTTATTTGTTAATTACTAATTTACCGTATGTATTGTAGTGTATAACCTTTTATTATTTACTATTTGTCTAAATGTTTTATTTGCTACTATATTAAACCTATTATCAATTTGTAATTCATCAGAAAGTTAAATTGGCTTAAGACTTGAGGCTCAAGGTATTAGGTTAGGTTAACTCGTCGGACTTATTTATATATGGTTGTTATTATAACGAAGAAAAAATCGAGAATAAGGTTATGCTAACAGCCTATTGAATTTATTTCATTGCAGCCTATTGAATTTATTTTGTTGCAACCTATTGCGTTTATTTTATTGCAACCTATTGCGTTTATTTTGTTGCAATAAGAAAAAGTCAGAGATTAGGTTAGGTTACACTCTACGGGATTTATTTTATTGCAACGAAAGAAAAACTCACAGATTAGGTTGGGTTGCATCTTATCGAATTTATTTTTAACTCAACGCGGAAAAATTAGGTTAGGTTCCCAACCTACTAGACTCATTATATAATGCAACCGGGAAACTAGGTTAGGTTTCAACTTTTTTAATGTATTTTATTTCAACGAAAGTAATTTAGGTTAAGTTGCAACTTCTTGAATTTTTTTAACGCAATGAGGGAATATCGGGTTAGATTGCCAACCTAGTGAATGTATATTAACACAACGAGGGAAAATTAGGTTTGGTCGCCAACATGCTGTATTTACTTTAATTCTACGAGGGAAAATTGGGTTAGGTTGTCAACATGTCGAATTTATTTTAATTGAACGAGCCAAAATTTGGTTAGGTTGCCAACCTATTGAATTTATTTTATTGCAGCAAAAAGAAAATTGGGTTACCGACCGTTTAGGGAACACTAGATGGCGTTACCGTAGCATAAAGTTACCAAAAAAACATGCGCTTTAGATCTTAAGGGCTATTCCTATGTTAGCTTTTCGGGGTTTATCTGTATCTATATCTATATCTTTATATTATTTATTATTTATCTAGAGAGAAAAAGGAAGATGAACTTATAAAGGCTTTATTCTAAATCAATGACGGTGATGTTCAAAAATTGACGGACGCGTCATCGTGGCTATACGGGGGTGGCAGGGGGCAACTCACAACCGAACTGAACATTGGACGTTTCTTGGAGGGTATCAACGGCAAGGGTGGGTTTTTCGGGGGTAATAATGTCTTCATCGAGTAATTCATACCGATCGTTCGTTTCGCAATTCAAAATAGGAGTACCTTGGGGGATAGTGGGGGAATCTTTTGGCACGTCATTTAAAAGTTCGCCAAAATAATCTTTAACGGTGCCAGATTCGGTTTGGTTGGTCAACGATTTTTTATAAAGGGCATATTATTGTTATTATGTTGGTCCTCAAACTGTTGGTCCTTAAACAATGTACGGCGGGCTTTTCGCGAAAGGGTCCAGCAGACGTAGGTTACGTTGCGTTCCCAAGATGATGGTTTTCGTCTTACTTGGATTGATGGCAAGATGATGTTCATAAGCCCAATTATTGACAGCATCAGTGTCTCTCTGGACCTTCTCCAATAATTCGAAGACTTGTTCAGGACGTTCCTGTATGAATATCTGTAGGTCATCAGCGTAGAGTTGATGAGAACAATGCCTAATTGTAGATGGTAGATTGTTGATATAAATGCAGAATAGAGCTGGTCCGAAAACAGAACCCTGTGGAACTCCAGTATCAACCTGACGCCATTATGAAATCGTGTCGCTCGAACTAACAACAGCCTGCCTTCTTCCAGTGAGATATGATAAAAACCAGGCTGTAACCTCTACAGTACATCCAATGTGTCTCAGTTCCCTCAGCAAAAGTTCATGACAGACCAGGTCGAAGGCCTTCGTAAAGTCAAAGAGAATTAAGATGGTAATGGGGCCATTGTCCATACCTGCCATAATGTTGTCGAGTACCCTCAGTAGGGCAGTTTCAGTTGAGTGACCCCTTTTGAAGCCTGACTGGTAAGGATCGAGACGATGGTGGAGTGATAAGTAGTCAGTGAGCTGCTGGTGCACTATTAGTGAGCTGTTGGTGCACTATATACAAGTTCTTCAAATTTACCAACTGCCGGATTATTGAAGTATGTTTGTAATGATTTAAAGTACAAGGAAGACGATATTGGTTTTTCTTATTTCTGACGAAAATTTTCAAAGACTTTTGCACTTTTTCTACAATTGTTACTAAATTTATATACATACTCACTCAATTTTACGTAATTTAAGTCACCAAGTAATCCTTTTAACCGTTTCCTACTAATGAACAATCAAATATTAAGAATTTTATGATCAATTTTATTCAGTCTCGAAGAAGCAATTGACGATAAGGTACAATCAGTTGAAAAGCATTGGTCTCTGTACATGTTATTATCTATTGAAAGTTAGTTGCATGTTTTTTCTTTACAAATTTACATAATTTACAACGACGCTCTGATCAAATTTCGAATTTTCTACTACGATTTTGTAATATTTCTGTAACCATAACAGCAGGTGTAGGAGCGACACGTATCAGTTGAAACATCTGTGTATCATATTCATCACTTAAAGCACTCGTTGAAACTCTATTATTTATAAAGTTTTTAAGTCTCATCCGCCTAGTTAAGACTTTGCCGTCAGACTGCCCTTCTGATCCTTCACCTAAAAATCAACAGATTGTAACTATTATTATTAAGTCGAGGAAAAATTATCTGAAAATAATAAAAAGTGTCGATGACATGAAAGAATTCAAAACGTTGAGATGGAATAATTTTAATAGAAAAAATTCTTACGGGAAAAATAAGTAGTAAATAGATATGAAAATTATAAAAAAAATCACGTTAAAAACGGACGAATAAAGTGAGTGTATAGAAACATGTAATAATTAACGAAATAAAATACGAGAAAAAACATGTTAAAAAATAACCGAAAAAATTGACAGAAATAAATAAGAAAAATTACATTCTAAAGTTTATTGTCGAAAGTATTAAAATGGCGGAAGGAAGAGATAAAACAAATAAAATTTAAAGCAATAAAATTATATATTACAATAAAAAAAAATTATTAAATAAAAATTTTCAGTTTGAAGAGGTAACACAGAACCACAAGAAACAATATGAGGAGATGAGATGGAATAGATATTATTTGTGACCGAGCGTACTAACCGATCGAATTAGGTGTGTATCTAATTTTTTTTAAAGAATCATCTAAGTCATTATGGAGTATCTCAGCGGTTTCTAGAACAAAGTGAATATAACATTATTAGGAGATCAATAAAAAAAATTCATAGATAAAAGTTCTTTGAATAATTTAAATATACTTACTCAAAGTTTGCTCATAACGCTCTTCTATCGTGTAGCTTGAAACAATAACTTCACTGCGAAAACAGTACTCTGAATTTTTTTTTTGTCCCAGATATTACGATGTTATATCACTAAATAATATATAATAAATTTTTTTACCAACTGAAATTCAGTAATCATCTTAATATAAACTTCATCGAGAGGTGCGGTAGTATCTCTTCGCCAAGTTGAAGATGCTACAGCACTCTTTATCCTGAGACATCATGGGAGGGAAAACAAAAAATGTCGATTTCTTTTTCTGAAGAGTTTTTGAAAAAAAAAAAAAAATCAGCAGATTGAAGGAAATCAATAGTTGTCGAAAATCAAAAGTTTTAAAAAATTTGTGATTTCATGTTCAAATTTATTACAAATAGATGTGCTGACCGAATTGGAGTTTCCAAATTTTGCCGATAGGTGGCATTAGTGTCGCAAAATTTAGAATTTTTTTTGTTTTATTTGTGTTTTTGCTTATAGTTTAAGCCAGATTTTGACAATTAACTGATTTATATTCATTTGTTTAGAAATTTATTGAATTTTCGTAAAATTTTTTATATTTTTTTCAACCTTTCATGGAATTGGTTCGAAATTTTTCGAATGTCTTTTTCGAAGTATTTTTTTTTTAATTTTCTTTCAACTAACATTTTCGGTCGGACTGTTAGTAATATATTAGATTTTTGGTATTTATTTCAATTTTACATTCGTTTCATTGGTTTTCAATCGGTTTTATCAAATTTTTCAAGATTGTTTTCATTTTAGACAAAAATTTCAGTAACTTTTGGATTTTTGTCTTAAAACATTAGATAATCTATGTTTTTCACACGTTTTAATACAGATATAACATTGTTTCTAGTGAATTTTTAATTTCTTGTCGTGACTAAGATGTTTTCAGCATGACTATGAAAATTTCACTATAACTAGGACATTTTTCACACAACTGAGAGAATTTTTTAACACTAAGTTATTCTGAAATGTTTTTAAAATTCTTAGAATGTATTCAAAATTTTAAAAAATTGAAATTTTATCGTAAATTTTTACAGAATATACTTTTTCAGGTATTTTTTGAAATTTTTCTGGAATAAAATTTTTTCAAAATCTCAAATCTTTCAAATTTTTTGCAGAATAAAAATTTAGCTAATGTTCAAAACGTCCTATATATTTTTTCAAATCAAAACTCTATCACATTTTTTAAAAATTAAAACTTTTTCACATTTTTTCTAAATTTTCCCGAAATTAATGCTGAATTATCGGTGTTAAATAGTTTCCAAAGTGTTATTTGTGAAACGGTCTGTGTATCGAAACTTCAAGACAATGTAAATAATCGATGATATGTATTTGTTTTTTTTTTTTAAGACGATTATTTACGGAATTGAACGACGATAACTTATGAATTTCAAATTAATATAGTATGATTTCACCCCTCAATCATGAAAGTCATTGAACATCCAAATTGTTTAACTTTTTTCTGCCTTATCGAATAAAATGTATGCTAACTTAACGCTGTAAATTTGTTAATTTTTTACTATTTTCGAATGGTTATTCGAAAAACGCTCCACGTATCGTTACTCTTTCTAACAATAGCCGTGCAGAAAGGTCATCTATAAGTACAAATTTTAATTTGATGATTCACAATTCGAATTTTGAAAAATGTTTTTGACTTCAATGGATAAAAGACTTCGAGGTATAAAAATATGCATGAAAAATTATGTTAAATTTTTTGATTTCCACTAATTATGACTTAAATGTTCCTTGAAAAAATGCAGAAGCAGTTTTTAATCTTATTGGAATTCGACAAAATTGATAATGTCCTGTGGAAGTTGAAGGAGTGGTTTCATGTGCATCTTTCTTATTCATTTTGAGTTGACATTATCTTCATGCCATATCAAATACAGAAAAATAGCAATCTTTGCCTACTTGAGTATGTATTTTTACATAATCAAATACGGGGTAAGCATCTTCTTTGTTTATGCATTTTGCGCTTGAGGATCCATTACTAATTTTCATTGTTCATTTTCTTTACCCTCAAGCGTTTTTTTGTATTACCTATAGGGGTGTATTATAAGTCGAATAAGATAATTCAATTATTTCTTGTTCGAGCATTTTCTTTATTTTTTTTTTCATTTTTTTCTTTAACTTTATTAGAAATCGATACTGTTTAACAAAAATTAACACATCAGGCGTAGTAATGATTCAGTGCTCTAATATGTTAGTTACCGGAGGAGATTCTTGAGTAAATGAAATCCGTTAGCAGGAAAGAATAAGAAATTCAACTTTTCAATTCAAAATGGTGTGTCCTCAAGAGACTTTTAACATTTTCATATCTTTATTGATTTTCTTGAGCGTTAATTCTCAGCATTTTATCGTATTTTCTTCTACGTCTGAAAAATGATGTAAAAAATTTTTTTAACATCGATAACGTGCTTTGCTTCGTCGACATTGATTTGCATTATGTCCAGGTTTATTGCATATTTTAGAAGTTGGATTCGTCATTATAGTTTTTACTTTCGCATTATTGCAAATATCAGCGTAAGGTCCATATTTATTACGAATAGAACCTTGTTGTACTCACTTTGAATCACTTTGAATGTTGATAATTGACAATTCGTAGCAAAATATCCTACTTTTTTTTCAAATTTGTCGTATGTTTTTTTGCCATGTCGTTGTTCTAGTACTACAATATGAGGCTATATAACTTTTTAAATTACAGATTTGAAAAGAATAAAAGTTTTTATATTGCTTTTCGAAATTCCTACTTTGACAAAGTTGATATACTGCTTTTGAAGATTTTAATACAGAAAAAATGCAAGTTTATGATCATTTTCACCACATAACAAGCATGAAATGCCCTACGATCAAGTGAGACCGTCCCGATTTTCGATCATATTCTATTTTCATTACTTCAGATCCAGCTTCCCTTAAGGCGTCTTTACAACTTTAAATATTCACCACTTGTGTGTTAAGCTTCAGCTAATGGTTCTAGAGATAACACTTGGTTATGCAATTCTTCATCTAAGTTTTCTAGTAATTAATTTTTTAAGGTACATAGCACGAATAAAGTAAGCTCCGACGGATTCATCAATTTTTTTTTTTTTTTTGAGCAGAAAACTTCATCAGATAATTCTCAGGAAGATTGTCGTTGAGACTAGATGCTATGTCAAGTTTTCATTTATTGGTTTATAGTTTTATAATTTTTTCTTCGTATTAATTGCGAAGCTCCACATTTTAATTAAGTTTTTATTTATTGATTTAAAAAACTTTCAGCTTCAGCTGATAAATTGTTTATGAATCTTAATATCACAATAAAAACTTTAATAGAGTGGCATTTTCTAAATCTCCAGAAAAAATTGGGACTAAGGTAAGTGCATCTTACAATCATAACCCATAGATGTCTTCATTTCTGATTTAATTAGGCATTTCGTTTTCATAATGTATCTCAAATTTTATTTCGATTTTACTAGGTTTAAAATATCATTGTTACATTGTTTTGAATAAAAATAATTTTTCTGAATAGAAGAAACGGTGAATCAACAATTTTTAGTGAATAATTTTGGCAAATTGAATGAACAAACAGTGAATTAATTATTTTCAATGTATAAATCATCGTTTTATTTCCTTCAATGAACAATTTTGTTGTATTGAACAAACGAGTGATTAAAAATTTTGAGTAAACATTTTTGTAGAATTGAATAAACGAACGCTTAAATGATATTCAGTGCGTAATTTTTTCGAATCAAATAAGCAAACAGTAAATTTAGACCAATAATCCGTAGATTTATTATTTTAATAAAAAATAATGTGAAACCATATAGGAACACAGTTGATCGATGATTTTTAATGAACAATTTCTCAGAAATGGGTCAACAAACGCTGAATTATTAATTGTAAGCGAACAATTTTGCAGAATTAAATAAGCAAACCGTGAATTAAGATAAATAAATAGTGGATAAACATTTTTATTGAACAATTATGTGAAATAATATGATTCAAAGCTCGATTAAAAATTTTTAATAAATAAATTTTGCTAAATTGAACAGTAAATTAACAAATTTTATTGAACAATTTGCAGAATTCCGCAAACGGTTGATCAATAATCTTTAATAAACAATAGAATAAAGCACGCAGACGTTGTACTATATGCTACTGCTACTCAGTGGTTACTATATCTAACTGCTTATCTACTGCTTAAACCCAGTATTTGATTGCAGCTCAGTTTCTGAAATTCTTTTGGGTCCAACAGTGCTGACCCGAATCATTTTTTTCTTTGCTGAATTAGAGAAGATCAGAAATTGAGTTGAGGTTTCCTCTACTTTTTCATCGTACCTTTCACAGGAGGGTATAACATTTTTTCCAATAATGCACTGGAACTTATTCAAAAAAAGTGAATAAAGTGAGGTAAAGTGAGTCCACTAATAAGTTGTAACGTTACACTGGGCGCAATTGGCAACGTACCCTACGCCGTGGCTATTTTATTCTGTTTCTTGAATAAATGACTTTTGTCTTGGAAATCAAACTACTCAAACAAAATTCATGGTCCAGGATCGCCTTGTTCTGTCATAAAAGATAATGTCGACAGAACTTTTTAAAACTTTTTCTTCAACAAAAGAACTATCAAACAGAAATTTGATTTTCAACAAAATAATCCAGATGTTCAATAGCTAACCGGTTGATAAATTGCTCCGTAAAGCGAAAATATGGTTCTGAAATACGAAATTTGAATCGAAGGTTTCAAGAATTTTTACTTCATTTTTCCTACTGATAGATTTATTTAATAAAAAAAATTATTTTAATACAAACTAATGAGTTGTCTAAAACGATGAAATTATATAAATAAATCAAACAATTAAGATATTACTTAAAATTCAAAATCCATCAACTAAACCATACGTAACCATAAAGTCACAATAAATAAAATCATTCAGCGCAGATCTCAAATAACTATTTAGTGTACCGATAGAATTTGAAGAACCAAAATTGAATCAAACAATTTTATTCACATTTACGATAAAACAAAATCGGCGAGTTTACAATGGCCGCGCAAATTATGTTACAATCTAAACTGCAGTTTCAACAATTTGAACATGTAGTATATCTCAAAAAAATATAGGTCACGAGAAATTATTGTACAAAAATATGATCGAAAACATAGAAATAATTACAAATCAAGAAAACTACGAAACTGAAAATTTTAACAACACGTGTTCCGGCGAAACCGCATCGGAACACGGATAGCGATACAAAAATCAGATGTACGAAATCAAACTTTATTCCTAGATCTGATGTTTCCAAGAATTAAATTTTACAGAACTAACATGACTCAAATCCAGTGACTTCTCTGGAAAAGGAAAAAAAAATCAGGCTAGTGGTCTGGCAAGAATCATATCCAATGACTCTACTCTAACTTACACTTACAATAAATATTCGTACATAATAAAATATACTCATGAAAAAAACGGAACAGACTCACAACTTAAAAAGAGTAATTAGATTATAGACCCTAATCCTGGGTTCGTCAGGCAAAGTCGCACTTGTGAACACAAAACAAAGAATCAAGGGATTCAAAAATAGCACCTTGATGAGCGTCCCCAAATGAAGTAAATCTTCATCTTTAACCCTTTGACCCATAGTGTGCCCAAAAAGGGCACACTAAAAGGGCATTTCAGGAAGGAAGTGAAATTGGATTTTTCAAAAGGATAAATAGCGGGTTTGAAAATGGATAAGAACAAACAAAAAAAAACAGTTCATGAAAGAAAAGGAAAAAGGAAAGGATGTAGAAAAATAGAAAAAACGGATGGAAGCAGAAAAGAAAAAATAAAAAGAGAAAAAAACAAACTATATAGGATGATAAAAAGTGCAAAATTTTAAACATAGGATGGAGAAGGGAAAGAAATAGAAGAATAAGGAAAATAAAGAAAAGAGTGATTTAAAAAGGGAAAAAAGAGAAAAATAAAGATACAAAAAAAAGTATGCAAAGAAAAAAGGTGAGAAAATAAAGTAAGAAAGATAAATGAAGAAAAGAAAAAAAACACAAAAAATGATAAAAAATGAAAAGAAAGAAAAATGATAAATTTGTTGATTTCTTTATTTATTAAACCCGGGTAAAGATTTTAATACTAATAATTTTTATATAAAATTATTAACAAAAAATAACAAAAGGAATTAAAAAAAGAAACACAGAGCAAAAAAAGAGGGTTTATAAAAAAACAATAATAGAGGATTTATATAGAAAACATAAAAGTAAAATAGGATATGAATGATAAGAGAAAAAATGAAACGAATAGAAACGAAAAAATGATAAAACATGAATTAAAAGAAGAAAGAGTCGAAGATGGAAGAAAGATTCCAGAAATGAGAAGAAAAAGAAGATGAGACAGAGATTTTTTGAAAGGATAAAAAAAAACAAAAATAGAATGTTTTCTAAAAAAAGGATGAAAAAGAGATTGATGAAAGAATAAGAAGAAGAAAAAAAATGTTATGAAAATATAGAAAGCGGATTTAATCTAACAAACGGATGAAAAGGAGATTCAAAACGAAGGGAGATAAAGAAAAAGAAATAAGAATTTCTTAAAAGGATGGAAAGAAGATTCAAATTATAAGGATTCGAAAAAAAACCGTAACTAAAAGAAAAAAGTGGAATTAATAAAATAAAAAAAGGAGAATTTATTGAAAAAATTGAAAGGGGTTTGGAATCCTTTTAAAATCTCATTTTCATACTTTTTTCCATAAACCTTCTCATTTGTTTTTCGTTTCATTTGATTTTGTTTTTTTTTTTTCTAATAGAGCAGGTATAACTAATAAAAAATCATTAGGTTCTATATTTATTGAGTTAATCGGACTATAATTTGACTAATTTTTTTTACTTGCTGTTGTAGAAATTTTTTCTACAATTACGACACTAACATAAATGACTTAAATATTATAAATAATTAATGACCCCAATTTATGTAAGCGAATTGTCTTTCTGGGTTTACTATATATTAATTTCATGAAAATGATAGCAATAACTTTCAAGGGTTCCTATTCCATGAATATGTACAATGTTATTTTTAGCAAGTTCAAGACAAAGATTGCACTGTGTTGCTAATTTCGTTTTTAATAGCAACTTACTGCACAGAACTCGACATACAGAGATGATGTTTCTGTGATGATATATGAGAACGTGCCAGGCTTAGACTTGACGTAAACGTATCTCGACGAAAATAAGTAAACAAAGTTCACACAATAAATGTTTTTTTCTACGTTGTAATATTTTTATTCTGGTAAATTGAAACAAACATACCCTTCTACGTTCAATCTAAGACAAAGAGAAAGCCACCTGTTAAATTTTTCAGAATTCGTAGAACTGAAAATAAGATTGAATGAATTCAATATTTTGTCTATTCGTTGTTAAACTAGCCAAGCATTATTTTTTTTTTATAATTGTTGAAAAGATTCTAACAGTTTTTCAAATTTCTTTGTAGCACAAGAAAACTGCACTTATCTATGTTATATAGTTCATATAGAGGTTTAAAATATTTTTCGTTCATCCTGTTAAATGCATTTTGGAAACTGACTATATGTGATAGCAGGTTTCACTCCAATAAGATAAATATTGCATTTAGTGCAATAAATTAAATTTATTCTTTAAAATTTTTTCATAAAACATGCCAAACAATTTTCGTAATTGTAACTCAGGGAAATGTACGTTGCAATATTGACAGAGTATAACTGTTTGGGTATGTTGTAATAACTTGACTGTTCTTGACATATGGAGGAGTATCTCTTGTTTTCTAGTTTTTCATTGAGAACAATGTATTATTGAATATTTTCAAATTCTTCACAATGTGTACTAAAATAGTTAATATCAAATAAATTATCTAGCGAGGCTATTCATTTGTTCAGTAACCCTACATTGAAGTATGAGGTCCGTCGAGGGTTTTTTTTTGGATGTTTCTCTAAACTATGAATTTTTTTCAAGGGTTCCTCTTGGGTTCTGCCGACTGCGCAAATTTGTAAAGTTGCAAGTTTTGGAAAAATGAAATGTTAGGCATTTAATTCATTCCAACAGTTTCATTCATTTTATTCATAAATTGTGTTAAACACAAATTTTATTCCATTCTACTTAATTTAAAATCTATGTTACTTTCAATTTTATGATTTCAAATATCAGATAAAATCAATTAAATTCATAAATACTATTCACAATTTACGATATGAAAATTCAAATTCAATCTTGAATTATTAAAAATATATCCTGCTACTTTCTGACTTTTCTAAGTTGAGTTTGCATTTGTTGTTAAATTTTGTTATTTCGTACCTCATCATTTCTCACACTATCTGTGATAAAATTAAATATTGTTGACCTTTTTGCTACGACGGACGAGATGTCTCGCTCAACTGAACCGTCACTGTATACCCCAAGACGTGATATCTCGTTTGTTCAAAACGACACTGTGTACCTGAAGACGAGATATCTGAAAACGTTTTTAATGTTGAAATAATGTTATAAAATTGAGAAAGAATTTAGAACCACTGTATGAATATTCATAGATATTGGAATAAATAATTGTTAGGTAAATGATTTATCTCTTACAACATATAACTTCCAATAAATTCATTACACGGTAACAAAACTGAAAAATAATAAATAGTTCATTTACTAGTAGATCAGTTACTAATAGCAAGTAGTAGTAGTTGCAATAGTTTTTTAATGAAATGAAGCATGAATTAACTGATACAGCATGACTTATTTGTGTATTCACATTATTTTATATCACTTTATGTATTTTGATTCGATTTATTTGTGCATTAAGAAATTGATATGGTACGACAGCATCAGTTGAGCTCTCACAATGTCAAAGACAAAAAGAAAACGTTTACGAATTATAATTCAGAGTCATTCTTCAGAAGTTTATGATGCAAAAAAAACAAGTAGATAAAGAAGCCTTTGCTTCTTTACTTCTGCCTTTGGCGGAAATTTTAAAAAAATTAAGAAAGTCGCGATTTTGGCAACGAACAAAAATTGTTTAATCAATCCAGCAGTTTACTTATTTATGTATTGCCGTTCTGGTATCCTGCTAGAAAGTAGAATCAACAAAAACTCTTACTGTTTACGCATTTTGTTACTGAAAATTATTTAGTTATTTAGTTATTATTATTCTAATGTTATTTCATACGTGTTCACGTAAGACACATGTGGTGTGCACGTGAACAGCTTTTTGTTCTTCACTCTTTATTTCTCAAATCAAATGCATTTTAATATTAAATTCATATTTTTGGGTCAAAGAATTACTTGCGCTTGCTATACAATGAGCGCGCCGGCTCTGTCGCCAGATGGTGTTGCGTTGCACCGTTTCTCGAATGGTGTTTACTCGAGTTTCATGACTTTTTTCTCATCAAATTTATTTTAGTGAATAGATTCAAGAACAATATATTTCCTTGAAAAGCTACTGCCAATTTGGTGCTAAACTGGCTAATACTTTTGTGCCGTCGTCAATGGCCGTTTAGTTCTAACTTGGTCGCGTCGACGAGCAATGTCGTGTTCGAGACGCTTTGCTGATGTTCAAGTCGTCTCTATTTTTCGCGTCACGTTTTCGGTTTAATGAATACAGGGGTTTTTCTTACGGGGTTATACACCTCCAAAGGTCTTACCCCGGCTTATCAGCGAATTCGTGTGTTATTATTTGTTTCTCTATTATTTGTTGCAAAAGTTCTTTAATGAATTTAATTTAATTTTTTCAATTGAGATTTTTTATGAAGAAATTTCAAAATATTGACAAGCTAAAACACTTCTCTTACTGATATTTTTAATTTCTTTTTTAATAAAGATGTGATTGATTTGATCGTAAACGAAACCAATAAATATCATGAGGCCAGTTATGATTATGGTGGATTGGACAGCCGTAATAATTATTTTTACTCAACAATAGAAGATCTATACTGCTTCTTAGCCTCACAAATTTACATGGGAAGTGTAAATTATCCCCGTGTCTCAAGTTTTTGATCCACTGATCCAATGTACTGCAATTCATTCGTCAATAAAGTGATGCCACGCGACCGATTCTTGACTATCTAGCGTTGTTTGCATTTGTCAAAGTATTCATTTCTTTTCATCTATCATAGGAGATTAATCTTGATATTTCATATTATAGATATGGTTTTAGCGGAGAAAGCGTTACAAGTAAAAACTTCAAAATTTAAGCAGTCATGGATATGCTCGTGCTTTCTTTTCTAGCTGCATTTCTACATAGTCGAAAAATACATGGTTGTAGACGTAACTATACTTTTCTGAAAAGAGCGAATAAAGTCTAAGCAAGCTTGATTCATTATAAAAACATTGAAATTATTCAATTCAGAAACAGTCTACTTGTACAATATTAAAGTTTATTGTGAATCTCAAGGCAATAAAGATCTCAAAACTTTATACGGATAATCGGGGGATGTCGCTCTACGATTGTGTAAAAATCTTTATAATACAAGCTGAACATTATATTCAGATAACAGTAATTATGCTGTTCGAGAATGACTTAGAAATAAATGTGCGTGGAACCATGCAGAACGAAAGACATGCCTTTGGAAGACTTTTTGGACACCCTAAATATACATCATGTATGCAGCCAAATCCAGTATATATTCTTCAAATTATAATGTACAAAAAATTAAAATAAAAAAACACAAGATTTCAAAAAATCCGTTGAAATTACAGGAACAGTGGCGAAACATTTTTTTAATATAGTGTGACGAATCGGTTTTCGAATTAGCTAATAAACCACATTCAAAATTCGACCGTTATCTTCGCTACGGAAATAGAAATCAATTACAATACCGGACTTTACCAAAATTTCTCAATTAAACGCAGGATCGCCAGTCTCTAAAAATAGTTTAGACCACACCGTAACTTGACAACAATTTAACCGTACTTTAATTCCGAAAAACACTTTTCTCTTTCTGTGAAGCGGAATTAATTGTCCTATCTGACTAGAAAATTTCAGGTAAGAATAGCCTGTTTCCCGGTTCAATATGTTCCAATAAAATGCACAAAAATTCTGGTTTATTTAACAAACAAAATATCAAATAAAATACATAAAATGACCAGAATTTGCATTCATTCGCAACGAAATTTTCTCAATACTAGAACCATAAAAATTACAAAATAAATAATAAATTCACAAAACCATATCAAAAACCGAACAGCAACTACGGGAGTTTCGTTACAATACATTTTCTTTCAAATGATTACACTATAATTTTCTTTCACGGCAATTTTGTACAATTTGTTACCAAAATTCGTTACTAAATTCAAACAGTACCGCAGGAACGGAAAGATTGTCTATGTTACCAATCTTCCGACGCTTACAAATTAATCGCTAAAATTCTTTACAATTAACCGATAAATTGTCAAAATGTTACCAATTCTTTCGGGAAACTAATTACACGGCAAATTATCAAACTGTTACTAATTTCCCCGTGCCAAATAATTTACAAGACCCAAAAACGAAATTAGATTACGCCGGGGCCCTACAAGTGGCGTAGCAGCACAGTGAGCAATTTCAAAAATGTACGTTAGTCCACATTCATCCAAACACATACCAAATAATTTCGGAACTTAAACTTCGCAACTACAATTCTGAAATAAAACGAAAGTTAACTATAAAACAATAGTCGTGATGGAATTTACTTCTATTATCCGAATTCAAAAACCGGAATTCAAAATGACTCGAATTATCGCAGAACGTCAAGATATCGGACATAAGTCTTGCAGAAGTTCGCAAAATTACAAAACCACTCAATCCAGAAACTTCCGCAGCGCGGAAAAACGCACAATAAAAACGATTCACAGGGTGCGGTCTTGTCCCTACGCTTGGTCCCGTCCAGCGGCAGATGCACTTTTGGGCAGCACTTGACACTCACAGAACAACGACACTTGTAGGACTCTCTTGTTGTTTTCAAAATCCGTACTTTTTGTAGATAGCTAGCTTTAAAATTCGGCTGCCTAAAAGTTTCTCTCCTCTCCTTTCCCCTTCACACTATGATTGCTGTTGGGTTGTTCCCTGGCCACCAGATGTCCTTGGTGATTTTCTTCTCTCAGCTTTTCCTCTGCTTGAACCGTGGTGGTGTCGGTATCTCCCGTCGACATCGCCGGGACTATTCGGGGCTGAAACCTCAGGGCGGGCAATGACTGTCCCTGTATTGGTACCCTGAGATCGATCTTCAAGATCTGTTCTCCCCTCCTCGAGATCCATCAATATCTCGGGACGTCTCGAATTCCCTTTCCGCAAAATGTCTCCAGGTTCAGATGAAGGCAAGATATCACGAGTTACCGATGGGCTTTGTCCGAGACGGCATACAGCACATCCACTGGCAGTGGCACTCGGGGGTCGGTAACTCACACCTTCTGGTTACAGTCAGCATCCTTGGATACTCAATTTCGTCTCAGGCGACAGATGGTCATCGCCGATGTCCCTCCCAACCGTTTGCCAATGTTGGGGGAAGTCATAGTGTTTTTTGGGTTGAAGAGGGTTGATGCTCTTCGGCAACAACCTCTTAGTGGTGATGGGGCTTTTCATTCCGGGGACTGATGTTCCTGGACGTCCCTCGTTGCGTGCTTGGTACCGCCGGGCGGGACTTGCGTCTTTACAGCTAAACCCTGCAAATCACGGAAATCAGAAAAAACTGAACAAAAAAAACATACATAAAAGACTAAGCGACTATTTAACTATCCAAACACGTCCTTATAATCGTTCCCAAATAAAATCAATAAAACAAAATTTCGAACCGCTGGTAAAATTGCAACTGCGCTTCGCTCTGCTCTTCCCAAGCAGCGTTACAATAGTTAGATGATATAATGATCTGTGAATGTTTTTACTTCCTTCATGATTTTGTGGGTCATCATATCAATCAAGGAGACCTTGAACATAATATCTGAGCTAACGTTAACAATCTCTCGTCGATGGATTCTTTTATATTCCTTTGATTTAATGAAGAAAATCAAATACTGGTATGATGTTCATTTCATTAATGCAGATTAAAAATGAAAAAAATATTGAGAAAGTTAATAATTGTTGATTATATGATACTGTTGGAGAGTCAGCCATCCAGGCGTCACTTATTAATAAAATATAAAACATAAAATGTAGAAAAAAAAATGATAAATGAAAAAAGAGTAAATCGAGTCGATTATATAAAAAAAAAAATTATTTATCGATGTAAAATTTGTCCGTTAGAAGTTCCAAAATCAAAGGAGAGGGGGCAGGAAGTTGAGTTCTGACCTTAACTTCCTGTCAAGCTAGTAT
>JAQQRF010000907.1:0-22318 GCA_030523145.1 Trissolcus brochymenae
AAGAATAATAAGATTTGATCAAAATTTGATCAAATTTGCGGACACTGCGCAACGCAAAATTTGATCAAATCATTTGAGCGCAGCTGTGTTTTCAGGGTACTTATAAACATCCCGGTATTTTTAATTTCAGCTACAATAATAGATTTACTGATATTAAACAAAACATTTCATTAACGGAAGGTTAAAAAATTTCTGACGTCAAAAATAAAAAATCAATCGTGAATCGTAAGAAAAGAAAGTAATTGACGATAATACACTCAGCCGAAATACATATATATTCATATACTCGCCGGAATACACTCAGATATTCACGGACGGGTCGAAAGACCCATCGTCCAACAATGTTGGATTCGCGGTTCTATGCCCCAGTTCAAAATTTGAACTTAAAAATAGAATAAATAATGTATTTTCCATTTTCCAAGCCGAGGCCTTTGCTCTTAACAAAGACATTAGTTTTATTACGGATAGAAATATCAGTAAAGCTATCATTGTCAGAGATTCTCAAAGCGTTCTGAGTGACTTAATTAGCGACGATTGCAAAGGTAATCAAGACATTGTGATATATAATATTAAGCTATTGTGGACAATGGCTGTGAATTTCTCGATATTAGGTTCTTGTGGGTTACCAGTCACTGTGAAATCGCAGGTAACGAGGCTGTAGATAAACTCACAAGTGAAGCGTTAGAGTTAACAAGTGTTGGTATTAAGAAATTTTATCATTATCATGCGGCGAGCAAGTTCAGAGCCGATAAGTTTAACCAATCTAAAATTTTTCTGAAAGAGCAAAGTAATCTTAAGGGCATTAAATATTTCAATTTTGAAAATAAAATATTAATTAAACCTTGGTTTAGAAAAACAAATAAAGATAGAAAATTATTATGTTTTATATCTAGGTTGAGATCTGGGCACACTTGTTGTGTATCGCACTTGACAGATAAAAATATAAAACAAGGTAGAAGTTGTGAGTGTAGAGAACCCGTCCAAAATCTCAACCACATGTTCTTTGAATGCAGAAAGTATCATGACAAGCCGAGCAAATTAGCATTAGATATTTATTATGTTTTCCGAGAAATGACAAGAGATGTGGTGAGTTTGGCTTTTTCTAGCAATTGAAAATTTTATTCTTTATTATTTAATTTTTCTGTTGCAAACAATTTACTGTTATGAAACTACAGTTCTCCGTGCGCGAGCTGTCCGCATGCGCGGATCCCATGCGGTGGTGGTTCCGAGTAATTTCGATCTCAATCCACCTAGCACACTTTCGTGTCCTTCCGGCCTGTGGCAGAGCAGAATCGAGTCGAGTTGATTTCTGATGCAAACCAGACCTTGAGTTGCGTTTGTTTAATTTATACTGTAGTATATGTACATCGCCATTTACTAGTCAAGCGGAAGTGAATAACATATATATTAAAGATACAGGAATTGGTATGAGGGAAGCAGTCGTCAATACCTTCCCAAACATAACCACGAAAAAAAAAAATAAATAAATAAAAGCTCCAATTATAGTGCATCGCAGTAAAGTTAATTTGTGGAGGCGATATTAAGGAAGAACGAATGAATGAATTTTATGGATTACTACAATCAAATTGTTGGCGTGCAAAAATCGATTAAAATAAAAATTATAGAAAAATAAACGAGAAAATGATTTGCACACATTTATAATTATTTTTGGAATAAAATATTGCCAAAATGTTTATAAATCTTGGACACTTGATAATGAATTTAATCAGGTAAATCTGTAATAACCAAACAAAAATTTTCTCCAAAAATCGTATAGTTTATTAAATTGATCAAAAAGAATTTTTAAAATGAAATTTACATTACAATAAATACTCTCAACTTGTCCTTCTTATTCAAAATACTTATATAGTACAATTCATGTGTCATTAAGAGATCATAAGTCGCGGTGCAATATTCATTGCCATCAATTCTTGGAACAATAATTTAGCCGCATACGGCAAACGAACTTGCGATATTTGAGTTTTGTTTTTACATCCACGACACTCAAACGTGTTGTTACGCAAATTAGCAATTGCAATCAGGCCACAGAAATTGCATATATGAATCCTATAAGGATCCGAAACTTCGAACAATCTTTCACGCAGAAACTGCGCTGCTCCATGAGATATTTGACAGTCACGTTCCATCTCACCGAAACGCAAACCTCCGTCTCTGAAAAAGTAAAAGACAAAAATAATAAAAATATAAATAAATTTTTATTTTTAATGCATAAAAAGTTATTCATTTTCAAGAAAACACAATTTTGAAATTTAACCTTGCACGACCTTCCATGGGTTGTCTAACTAAAATAGAAATGGGTCCTCGAGCTCTGCTATGGATTTTGTCGTCGACCATGTGTTTTAATCTCTGATAATAAGTTGGACCCAAGAAAACTTGCGCATTAATTTTGCGCCCCGTATGACCGTTATACATGACTTCGTTGCCTCTTAGCTGATAACCATACTCTTGCAAAAGTGAAGAAATTTTTTGCACGTTAACAGCATCATTGAAAGGAGTAGCGTCACCGATTTCACCTAAATAAACAAAGTAAAAAATACATAAACAAAACCAAATAAATCCTAATTCATCTTGAAGATCACATCCTCAATTCATGGTACCTTTATTAGCAGACACTTTTCCTTGGATACACTCGATCAAATGCCCGATGGTCATACGAGATGGGATAGCATGAGGATTGATGATGATATCTGGGGTGAGTCCCTCGCAAGAGAACGGCATGTCTTCTTGTCTGTATTGAATTCCACAAGTACCCTTTTGACCGTGCCTGGAAGCAAACTTGTCGCCTATCTGTGGAATACGTACACTCCTCACACGAATCTTACAGAACTTGTATCCTTCGCTGTTGAGGGTCAACATGACCTGGTCAACAATACCCGTTTCACTATTTCTCAAGAAAGTTGAGGCATCTCGTTTTGTGAATCTCTTTGTTGTGCTTTCCAATTCATCCTCTGTCTCTGGTAGAGTGATGGTCTTGCCAATGATCACATCATCTCCGGAGACTCGAATACCTGGAGCTATGATCCCATCGTCGTCCAGTTTATCATACAGGGCGTTACGCATACCCTGACATGTTTGTCGGGTTGGCTTCTCAAATTGCTCGTCTTGTTCTGCACTGGTCTTTGACTCAGAGTCTTTGTAGGAGCGATAAAATACGGACCTGAAGAATCCTCTCTCGACCGCGCTTGCGTTCAAAATAACGCTGTCTTCTTGATTGTAACCGGTATAACAAAGAATAGCCACGATGCTATTGATCCCTGCAGGTAACTCTCTGAAACGGAGATACTCCATGGAACGAGTCGTTACCAAAGGTTTTTGTGGATAATATAGAACGTGAGCTAACGTGTCCATTCTAACGTGGAAATTTGTAATGTAAACTCCCATGGCTTGTTTACCCATAGCACTCTGCAAAAAAATGTTCATTTATCATTTGGTCAGACTCATATAGAAACACTAAAAAAAATTTTTTTTTTTTTTTGGTATCAGATGGTTTGACTCACTTGATAAGTGTTTCTGGGACTCTGATTGTGATCGGGAAAAGGAATGATTGAAGCACAAACACCCAGAATCATTGCAGGATGAATCTCACAGTGCGTGTAAGTTGTACAGTAAGCTTGCTTCTGGTGTTGTCTGAGGTCCTCGGGAGACATGGCGATCATGACTGTTTCCTCTTCCAGTGTGTCTATATACTCCACTACACCACTACCAACAAGATTCTGCCAAGTGTAACTGAAAAAAGGTGCATTTAAAAATAAATGGTAAGCAAAGACCCATCCAATCAGTGTCAAAAGTGTTCAACTTTTTGTTCATCCAAAAATCTTACTTCTCAGCTTTCTCGTCGCTCTCATCCTCCGGAGTAAAGATACCCTTCAACCGATCGATGTGTTTCTTTTTTAGAAGTAGAGTTTGGTTCTGTACAATCAGCAACGGTCTACTAATCCTTCCGGCGTCGGTATAAATCCTGATTTCGCGATCTCTGATGTCTCGAATCATAGACACCTCTGAAACAATGACGTCCATTTGACGTCGAAGTTTCACAAGTGTTTCCATAAGCTGATCCGGATCTCTGTGGATCCCTACCCAGCATCCGTTGACGAAAATTTTAGTGGCATCAGAAATCGCACTAGGGGCAATTTCATCCAGATTTTCCATCGACCATTCTTCCAAGAATTCCAAGATAGGGGACGGCTGGGAACCGACACTAATATACGCCATGAGAGCAAGATTCTTCACCAGACCTACAGCAGCACCTTCAGGGGTTTCTGCTGGACACAACATCCCCCAAAGAGTGTTGTGTAGTTGACGAGGTCTTGCCAGTTTTCCATCTCTTCCAATTGGAGAATTAACTCTCCGAAGGTGGGATAAGGTAGAGGCAAAAGTCAAACGATTGAGCACCTAGAAGATGTAGATAAATTTGAATTAAGAGGTAGATAAATTCATTAGGATTTCTGTTCAAATTCACAATTTTCCTTGTTGAAGCAAATATTGTAATGTAATGGTATAAACCTGAGATACACCAGCGCGGGCCTGGTGCGCTTTTTTTTGGTCTCCCCAGTTTCCAGTGGCCAGAGAGTATCTCAAACCATCAGTAATGGTTTTCGTCTTTATAGCTAAATCAAGATTGAAATCTTTCCCTTGATCGATGAACTTTTGCGCGTACATGCGCACTTCTTTCATCAAAGTTTTGAAGAGTGCTCGGAACAAGAAAGCTAAAAGGGGACCAGCCAAGTCTAGACGTTTATTGCCATAATGATCTCTGTCATCTAGCTCACGTCTACCCAGAGAAGCCGACAGCAGCCGGTGAACCATGTAACCCAAGAAATAAGCCTTTTTCGTTTCGCAGAAGTAACTAATTCCGACGTGGGGTAACATTTCTTTCTGCAAAATTTCCCGGGCGTATTTTATTCTCCTATCTTTTACCACACCGGGTCTAGCTCCTCGAGTTCCGATAAAGTTCAGGGCAACGTCTTGTTCTTGGATCGAGAAAGCTTCGTCAAGAGATGGCTTTACCATTTCCATCATCTCCGGGTCGTCAAAGTCGTAAATTATATGCTCCAGAATATCGCGATCGGCTACAAAACCTAACGCTCGAAAGACTATCATGATTGGAAGTTCTTGTCTGACGTAAGGAATAATTGCCACTATTCGCTGCCCGATCGCTGTCTTTTTAACAGTCTGAAAATATACAATTTTGATATTACTTTTTGATATTGCTCTTATTGAGTAATAACTTCAGCTTGAGTTATTTTTAAAATTTTTTTAGTTCATTCATGTACTCACTGCGCCACTTTTAGCCATCATATTAATAAATAAAGTTGATGTCGGGCGAGAGCTGTTTTCCAAGCAAGATCTAATTTCACATTTGTAGGCATATTTTCCGTCTTTCATACTGAATACGTAAACTGTGTTGGTAGCCATTTTTTCCTGAGCAATCAAAACCTAAAACGCGCATTAATGTGCATAATTTTTGTAAATGTGTAATTTTTAATAACGTTGATATATTGATTAATAAAAATATACAAATGATGCGCCAAATTGGCACCAACAGGAGAGACACTTATATATAAATTATTTGTGTTAGACAAAGATATTAAAATAGTGTGAAATTATCGAAACAGTGTAAAAAATTAAATATTTATAAATTAATTTTTTAATGATTATAATTGGCAGCTGTAAAATTTTCTCAGGATGTATATTAAAGTTGTCAATGAATAATAGTATCGATAGTAAATTAGATAATTCTGGTTGTATAATTCCCCTAAAGTAGTTGTATAGTTATAGAAAAGATTAAAATGTTATAAATATTTGATATCCACATTTTTATAATAAAATTATTGTCAACTAACGTATTGATATCGCAAAAAAACTAAGCCTTCTCAGCTTAACTGAGTTAGATCTTAAAATAAGATTACATTTTCCATTTCAGCATCATGTTTTACTTATCATGGTAAAAGATCATTATTCAGTCTATCAACAAAATTGTAACAAAAAAAACTATTATGAGTTAAGTATACAGCTACTTTAAGAAACGTAAAAAGTTATAACGAATGGAGAAACAAAATTTCGAAAACAATTGTCAAAAAATAAAAAATATATATACTGTTTGAAAAAATGTAAAGCTTATTTCAAGTTATTCCCTATCACCATGTTAAAATGGGTTCATTTTTAAGCAATTTATTGGTGTTCAAACCTTCTCAGATCCGTTGATAATGAAATAACCACCAGGATCTAAAGGACACTCATTCAATTCAGTTAGATCACGGTCCAAAAGTCCAGAAAGCAGGCAATATTTTGATCTCAACATAATAGGAATTTTTCCAATGAAAGTCTTCTGATGAGATGTTACTATCTCCTCCTTTTTACTTTCATCGATACTCTTGTCTATGGTTTTTGTGATGTCAATATAAAGTGGAGCGGAGTATGTCAGATTTCGAAGTCTTGCCTCATTTGGCATCATGGGTGAAGGTGTGCCATCTTTTTCCCAGTGAGTGGGCTTTGACAGATAAATCTGCTCAAATTTCAGAATGTATTTGGTTGGCTCTTCAACTTCGCCAGATCTATGCTGAGCTTCGGCCTGCAGCTCAATCTGCGGTGAATCTTCTACAATTCGCTGTACGGACATCTCGATGAACTCATCGAAACTGTCCAGTTGCTGTCTAACGAGGCCTTTCTCATCGAAGTAGGAATTGATGACGATCCAGCAAGCTTCCTGCCAGACATCTGTTGTGATCTCTTCACTGTAGTCAACTATTTGAAGAACCAAAGAAATATCTCGTTTAAACGTTATAATTACAAAGATGAAAATAAATATTAAGAATTTTAAGTGAGAATGCAATTTATTGTAAGTATGTGCTTTTCTTTGTAGAATTTTGTTTGAATTTATTTTTATGTTTGAATGGTTTTAGACATTTTGAGGTTAGAATTAAAGAATCATATATAATTGTAGCAATTAAGATTTATCAAAGTTTCGTGTATGATATTTCAATTGAAGGCCACTTACCATCGTCCATATAAATGGACATTTTATCGATTTTATTGTAAACTTATTCCTAAATTCGGCAAAAGCTATCTAGAAGTCCGAAATACAAACTCGGCGCGCGATCTAACTTCGCATATTGTGATTTATGTTCATCCCTTTCTAATCAACCGCTTTCTTTGTTAGCTTTCAGTTACTAGCGCCAAACCGGTCGTATAGCGGCAAATTTTAAAACTTTCAATTTCTTCATTATTAGTTATACAATTTTTTTGTTATAATAATAATTTTCAATACAAATTTAAAATAGCACATTATCGTTTGCTTTAAACTTGAATTGCGACTTAAAAGATAAAAAAATTAGAGACAATAACTTTATCAGGATACAATTTTATTAAATGTTCAACATTTTACATTCTTCAACCGATCGCAAAAAACTTTTCCTGTTTAGTTTTGCAAGGGTAATCAGTACCCTAGTCATATTTACATGAATTCAGAAATAAAGTTTTATGCATCTCACAGAGAGCACTCCAAACGATTGTTTTAGTTTGCACCATGTATAAAATTTTAGATTTAACGATAATGATAGAAAAAAGCAACTTTGAGCAAGAAAAACACAAAATATCATTTAAATGGAAAAAATAAATACGCTGTGGAATTTAAACTAAATATTTATTATTATTAATTCATGATGAAAATAAAATAACAAAGGGAGACTAACTTATTTATTGAAAGTTAATTTTTTTTAATATTTAATAAGATGTGTATGTTTAACAAATCAATTTAATATTATCATGCAAAAAGACAGTTATGTATACTTTTCGATGCAATTAAATTCAAAATTCTATACAATTGATCACTAGATCTTTCGATAATAAATACAGTTTTTGACAGTATTTCCATGAGTAACAATTCTCAAGCAAATGAAAAAAATCGCTAAATTTTAAATGTTAGTCAATGAATAAATCTATGCCTAATCATCTAAACAATCTTATCAAAAAATCTTCATTTGAGTTATCTTCATAATGTTTGTTTTTCAAAATCTTATTCAGAAATGATTAAACTTTGTGCATACAAATTTGAGGGTACTTAATAAAGTTTTAATGATCGAGGGTTACTCATAAAAAATCGTTTTGCTAAACCAAAATCTTATCAAAATTCACATAAAAAATTATCAATTATCAATTCAACATAACTTCAATCGCGTACGAAAATTCGCATTATAAAAATTTTTGTGAAAATATATGCAATAACATTCAATAAATGTACTCTATTTGTGTCACTTAATCTGTTTTATCATATATTATAGACTAGATCAAATTAGCGATAACATAGTGATTGAAATTATGTCCGTAAAAAAATAAATCTGAATTATGATCGATGAATGATCAGAATCAAGATTTTCCATCAAATATTCTCACTTTTGGTAGGGTCTTTTGCAATTTTTTTACAAACCTACAATCTAAATGAAAAAAAAATGTCTTTCAAATAAACAAACTCTCTACATGAAAGAGTTCTGCAACGTTCATACGTATTAACACAAACGATTCTACAAAAGCTTGCACAATACCATTTTTTAATATAAATGGCACACGCTGTGTTGAAAGAAAAAATTGATATCGTATTTTAAGGTGACTTGTGAAAACTTTAGATGTCAATCATTATATCACATTTACATCCAACGAATCAAATTTTATTTCAATTAAAAGATAAACTTAAATAAAGTCATATAACTAATTTTTTTTCCTGGCTAGATAAATTATGACAAATAACTTTGGAATGTATATAATTCTAGATAGAAAAAAAGTTGATAAAGTTTCAGTGTTTGCTCCATTCGCTGGGAACAATGTTCCTGGTACTGACCACACTGAGTTTTTTTGCGAAACTATTTACATTATTGAAAATCAATTGTGAAACGGAGTTATAAAATATAGACTGGCAAAGCTTTGAGATAATCAAGAAATCTGCAAAAGTCAGTAAAAATCATACCTTACTTATGATTTTTAACTGTCAAGCTATCACACAACTTTCAAGTTAATTTTAAAGGAATTTCGTCACGTTGACATTTTTTTCTCGAAGAGAAAATTCACTCTATTGATAACAAAATTTTTGTCTTCGAAGAAAAATGTACCTCAATTTCAGTCGCATATGATAGTTAATACAGCCATTATCATAATGCCACAAAGGATGGCTCCCAATTGTTTCAAGGATTCCTTTGGAGAGGATTCCTTGAGTAATTCCGGTAAAATTGAGACTAATCCAATGTGCAAAAATCCGCCAGCTGTAAACGGTAAAATCCAACCTGTTTTTGATTCTGCAAAATAAAAAATGGAATGTTTGTATTAACAATTAATTTGCAGTATAAATTGATTTGCTAATATTGATTTCAACGAAATCAAGTTTACCGATTCCATCACCAGAGAAAAGTACAGCCACGAGGGCTCCAAAGATACCGCCAGAGGACGTTATCAATTGAGCCTTAGCAGCATCCCATCTGCTGAATCCGCTCCTAAGCAGGATGGCAAAATCTCCTACCTCGTGAGGAATCTCGTGGATGAGAATTGCAAAAGTGGTTAAAGCTCCTATCCGAAATGAAATAAGAAATGAGCCACCAACGGCCAGGCCGTGCGTGAAATTGTCGATACAATTTGCCACCAGGTTCAAATACCCAGCCACGTGGATCGGCTTGTCTTTCAATTTAGCAGTGTCTGTCTGCAACATCTTAGTCTGGCTCACATTTGTCAACTCACAGCCGTTCCTCAGACACCCGTTCTTATGGTGAATGCTCTCATAGCCGTTCTTGACTGTCAAACCGTTCACACTTTTTAGAGTATCATAATTCAATTCTTTGTTTCTGGGATAAGCAAATCCGGTCATTTGTTCGATAATATATCCGTTTTCGGATGACATCAGAGCTCGTATGCTGTTATTGTTTTCCAAGTATTTATCATCCATGGTGTTGTTGTTATTCCATGACTTGGGTTTCAAATGAATAATCTCAGCTATTTCTTCAGACTCGTTGTTTTTTTCTATGTTGAACATTTTTTCCGCTATTATAAATACCAAAAACCCAGCCAGCACCCAAAGACCACAATTCAATGGCGGATGCTGATTATTTTCTAAAAAAATACATGGAATAAACAATTTATATACAACAATAGCTTCAAATGTTTTACTTAAAAATAATTAATTGCTTAAGACGATGAATAAAGTTTGCTGTGCATTAAAAAATCTCTGTATCTCTGTTTCAAGCTGATATGTTTGTTATTAACGCAGGACCTCAACTCGTTTTTCATACACAGCAACCTTTATTCGTCGCCTTAAATAATAAACTTCTTGAAGACATATGTTGTCTTAAGAATTAATATATCACCTTCAATGGCAAAGTTATGAGCCCAAGCTTCGGGTAATAAGTGTAAAAAGACATCTCCCAAAAGTCCTCCGACAGCAAAACTCAAAAGCATCTTCAGCGTACCAGCGCTTGCTGTAAATAGAAAAAAATGAAGCAATGAATCATTTCATTTAACATTAACTTTGTAGCTGCAATATTGTCAGTGAAGAAAATTGTTCTTGGAAATAGAATGAAGCTATAATCAAGAGATATTACGCACTATTGATAAGAAATCGTTGTATCATTTGTGATAAGTTTATAAGGGTTAATGCATATATTATTTCCATCTTGTGATTCATTTGCGAATATAAAAGTGCAACACTAGCATGAACTACTTTTTTTATAACAAAAACTTTGTGCGCATTATTTATTGCATATAAACGTGGCATTACAAAAGATGTGCATTCCACTAGCAAACTTATTATTAGATATTGGTCCAGATCTTGTTATAGAATTTTGTCTCGTTACGGCGCAGACATTTTCATTCCTTCCATTATGTTTCAAACATAAGTGCTTCATTTATGGTTTTTTTAAGAATCGCTGACTTTAATGAGTCAATTTATATATAAAAATGTATTTTCGATAGGTGTATTTTACCAAGCATTTTTCAAAATCAACACTTAAATGTGTTTATGTTTAGTTGTTTACTTGCATATTATTTGTCAATTAATGATTTCTAGAATAGAGTACTTTATCTTATATACGCAGTAGGATATTCTCGGAGTGATTTGCGTTGGCACAACACGCATTGTATCACCGTGTGGATACACTGTTGCCAATTCAGTTCATTGAAACATAAAGTTCAATTATTTGTATTTTAATGAAAATTTTTGTTAATTATTCAATTTTTCAGGACGTTGTTATTTGATGACTTGCCTAAGACGGCTTTTGAGCTAAGAAATGAAACGGTGATGCCTTCTCAATGAGTTTCAAATTGTTACTTTTTACAAAAGCATTTTTATAAAAGCAACATCCAAATTGTAATTATATAATATGAAAATTCAATGTTTATGAATAATGTTTCAATGAATAATGTTTTTTTTTGCGAAAAATTACGTCAGTAAAAAACTTTGTTTTTAGGTTTTAAATGTCCACTTGATATAACGGTCATTCACTAGTAAGTAATTAGTCACAGGTGTACAGCGATTGCTTGGACAATTAATAATTGAAATTCTAAAAGGTGCAATTTGCATTATGTTTTGCTGAGGATGATAGAGAAAAGCACTTGCATTGCATCAGTTAAAATTTGCAATTAGAAATAGTAAAAACGAATACTTTTTTTCTCAAATTGTATAATTACTAAATGCTGATTCATATAACTATCACTCGATTCGGATTCGAAGTCTGCGTTTGCAACAATTAAGGAATATATCAATTACGTTGAAAACAATAAATAGTAAATAATATAATTTTGACGCTTGCACAAGTTTTATGGAAATCATTACTAAATACACGGAAAAATTTTCATACTGTCATTCCTTGAGAACATAGGATACACTTCCTTGAGTTTTTATTTTGAGTTATTCACATTTTAATTCGTACAATAATCGATGAATTTTAACCGATTTTCCTGTCGAATCACCTGATAATCTCGTGAATCTCGAAAGAATTTGAGTTAATTTGTTAAAGATTAAATACTAGAAAAATTTAAAGTTAACGCGTACTTTTTTGTTCAATGCATTTTGGAACATTTAGCGAATATTTGCTAGTTTAATTGTTTCATAACCAAATAAATTGCTAATTAATAATTGAATGAATATTTACCTTTACTTATATTTGTCAACCACGTTTGTTTTTTTTTTTAATATACGCACACGCGCGCGCGCGTGTGTGTGTGTGTGTGTGTGTGTGTGTGTGTGTGTGTGTGTGTTTGGTGTGTGAAATAATAAACTATCAAGGTGATAGACTAGCCGACTGGAGAACAATCACAACTTATATTTGTAAAGAGAATCTGATCTAGGACAATTAGTACAGATAAAATGATTCAATTATTTCACCAAATTCTTATTCTATTTGATTTTAACTTTTTTTAAATAATTTGACAAATAAATAGGATTTTATTTATTTAAATTTAAAAATATTTAATCTATTTCTGATTTGCCATTTTTTGGTGGTTTGGACTTTATTTTACGTATCAACAGTTATTTTTATATTTCGATTAATTTTCAATTTTGCATGATGACTTAAAAGCAATATTCAGAACAGAACAGAACTTTCTACTACTGAAAATCGAAATTACAATTTTTCATCATACTTTTTCGATTTGAAAAGAGAATCTCTGAGCTCAAGTTCGGTTTTAAAAGCCACGTCTTCGATTGAAACAGTAACTCATGTTTTTTTCAAAATGTTTCATCTTTTTGTTTTTGAGTAATTTAAATTTGATTTTGTTCATATTAGAGTAATGCCTCTAATATAAACAGAAGTCGTCAAATGGAAAAATAAAATAAAATAAAAATTTTAATTACTCAAAAATTAAAAAACAGAAATGTCTGACAAAAAGCATAACTTATTGTTTCAACTATATAATCATTTATTCAAAATTCTAAGTAAATCTTGAAACATTGATTTGGCTGGCTTTCTCTTCTCTACCTTAAAAAAAAACCCAATGTGGGAAGAGGCAATTAGGACTATCGTTTAGTGAAACTGAAACTAATCTCTCTGGATCAAAACAAAAATACCGTGCAAAACAGAAAAGTAAAGATTGAAAATGGTTCTTACATATAAAGATAAAAAGAATCGGCGAATGGAAAAAAAATATAATTCAAAAAATTAATATACTATCAATGATCCCGGTCTCTAATCAATTCTAAACTAAATTCACTTAAAAAATTTTAATATATATTCTAAATTTTTCAAATAAAATAATTAATGATTTTTATCATTTCTGAATTAAATAAACAACTATAGAAATAGTTTTTTTTATGTAACAATTTTATTTAAATCAAAAATCAAAGTAATGCGCGTAGAGCATTTATTATCTAATAAAATAAACACAGACTGCAAAATTCATAGTTGGTAACTTTTCTTTATTTTTATATAGAGGTTATAAATTTAATTATTAAAATAAATATATGATTTTAAAAGATTAAATTAGCAATCAAAACAACAAGTTAATAAAAACTTTTATTTAAGAAAAAAAAATCAAATTTTATCATTTTTGATAGACTTGAGTTGGCTATTGGGGCATCTCTGAATATCAAACAATGTATTTATTGACAATTTTGGCCTAGATCTGTGGCTTAGGCATAGGTAAAAAGTTTATTTTCATGTGAAATGAATTTTCAGGGAATACATATCACAATGGCGGTTTTAAACGTTGTCTTATAATTTATATAGGTTTTTAAAGTATTTAATATGGTATTGAAATTGAAACCTATTATAGTTGGCTTCAACTTGATAAATGAGTTCTCATGAGAAAAAAAACATAAATAAATAAAAACAACATCTCAACGGTCTCACAATCACTTATCAGAATTTTATTTATTTTTTCTTGTGCAAAGTCAAGGACATCCAATTTTGTTTAATAATCAAGAGTTGTTTCATGCTAACAAATAAGATTCTATACGAGTTTCTAATCAGTCAGATCATGATAAACAATTGTAAACATATCTCTTTTTTTTCAATTTGCAATTTTTCACTCACGATTGGTAAATTGCTCTTAATACATTGACCTACAAAGACTTTGATTTTTTAATAATGTAAGTAAGTTGAATTGAAATAAACTTAAGTGATATGTACGATTGTTTAGAATAATGTAAGCAAATGGTAAGAATTGTTCCCAGTATCTATCCTAGTGCCAAAATTTACCTCCTTGTTTTAAATCTGATCCTTCATCGATGCGAATAATCAAAAGTGGCAAGATACCCGACAGTCCCACCAGCGCACTCGCCAGGAGGGAAAAGAACCAGGGTTGGTATTCAAAATAAGCCATGACGTCAACAATCGGTGGACTCGAAATGGATAAGCCTGGATTGGAGCAGTTTCCGATACAATTGGCCGATGCCATACCGCCAACCGATGACAGAGTTTTCTGTGAAAATAAATAATAATTTAAATTCTGAATCGCAAATTTGAGGGCGACTTTGCAAGCTTAAAAATCTTGAAAATGTCAACGCTTACTGAATGCAACCAGCCGCGACTCACAAAATCGCCCGGGATTGGCGAAACAGTTCAGGTTATATGACGGAGGACAATTGTCAAAATTGCTCGACAACACTTTCGGCGACCGACTAGTCTACACTGAGACTCAGTACGGACGCACGATTTCGAGCTGTCGTTCGAGTTAAAGTCTTGATTATTTCATCCCGCCTTGTAGCGAGACAAAAGTTGACTGAATTGTCTATTAACTTGACATGCACACTCGCCAAAGTGCGGCTTTGTTCGCTCCTCGCTGCGCTTCCACAACAAACACTCGCCAAATGACGCGCAGATGTGCCCCGCGCATGCCTTTTAACAGCGCCATGCCATCAGCGCCAACATCGGGCGCGCTCGCCTCATGTGCCAATGTGCCTTGCATTTGCAATAATTGCTTCTCCTCTCAAAGCAGTGCGCTATACGTCACACAGTTATAAAACTTATATTCGATTCTTCGAAATTATTACCGATCTCATCCTTTGTTTATAACTTGTTCGATTGTTTCAACCGATAAACAATTCTTCCATGCTTCATTCATACAATTTATATTTATACATTTTATTTTTTATTTAGTTTCAGCTTTTAGTTTTTGATTTCATTTTTTTTTATTTTTTAACAAATTCATTATTTTTAATGTGAACAAACTATTTATTATTTTACAAGTACGGTATTTTTTTAATTTTGTGTCACATTATTCTACATACGAAATTTAAACTGTTCGTTATTTTTATTTATAAATATATACGCGCATATAATTATGTACAATTATTGTACATTTTTATTTTATACAAAAAATAAAAGTCCAAAAGTGATAAAGTCACTTTCTGCACAGCCAGTCTCTGGTTAAATAAATAATCATCTTTATCAAATGAGCTCTTGATACCATTTTATGACAAGAAAGAATTTAATCTCGTTAACTCAATAAAAAAATGATTATAAACCCTTTTTTCACTTTTTTTTCTTAAATTGTTCATTTTTTCGCCAAATTAAAAATAATTCTTTTATTTTGTTCTTTTAATTCCAAATTTATTCAATGTAATTTTTATTCAGTGGTATATATTTACCTGCGAGTGGAAAATTTTTGCCAAACAAATATGTCGTCGCTAATGATATTTCTGTAATAAAAAATTTGAAATTTGAACGTTTCTTCAAAATATAAAATTTGATTATAAATTTTGTTGTGCGTTTTATCAATCTATCTAACTGACTTTTTTATAAATTCATGGGAATACAACTCTATTGTTTATATTATATACTTATTTTGATTATACCATACAAATTTATCTGCATGAATTTTGTTATAACACATATGTTCTTGGCAATTAATGCGAAATAAATAATACAAATTCTACATTTTCAATTATACATTTTCAATAATTTAATTTTTTTAACCACATGAACATAAGAAAATTAATTACCTCATAAGTTCTCTAAACAGTCAATAAGTTGAATGAATAATTGTTGTCCTTCGACTTTCTACCCGTTCATTGTAAGATAGATGACACTTATGAAATGGACCGGAACACTTTTCTCAAGTCACCATACCTTTGGAATGGTGTTTGTTTGTTTGTCTGAGTTTTGTTTTTTTATTTTTTCAAAATAAAAAATTTTGCCTCGAAATCCACAGCTTGATCATTAACATTGTCCAAAGTACTAAGTTTGACCAGTCATATCTTCAAATTCCACTTAATCATCAGGTCCTCGTCACATTTTTATGAACTGTATCATTCACAGTCTATTCTTTATAATTATTGTTTAACTGCGTCTGAATTAATAATTAAATCAGTACTTTTCATAGAATATGTTAATTCAATATGAATAAATTGCAGTGAACACACAACTTGAATCGACAATAATTATGCCAAGTCCTGGATGATATAAAATCAACCTAACTGAATTTAATTGATAAAGTGTCAAAAAATTAATACTATCTATGATTATTTTAACAGATTACAATTTATCTTCCACGGTCTACAGAGAGCGTGGAGTGTGAAGTTACTCAAAGCTGCCAACGGTCAGGAATTTATTATATCATGAATATGATACAAAGTCGTGTTTGGTATCCTTTTTAGATAAAAAGGAATAAATAAAAATTGATCGTGTTTTAACAAATGTGAACAATCTTTCTCGGAATTTGGATCTTATAAATGTATTATATCGCATAATTCTCTTTATGGCAAGAAGCCAATTGCACTTTCTGTTTGGCTATATGTCAGGTAGTAGATTGACTAACACTTGTCCAATACAAGGACAATTATATCACTTGAACGGGGGTTGATATGTGCGATTGTATTATACCAAGCTAATGTATCAGTCATTTATTTCTTATTGCGAACTTTTATTTTTCACGTAAAACTGATAACAAGAATAATCGATGAAAATTCACAATCGCGTTTAATAAGAATTTGTTCGAAATTATGATTGAATTGAATTAAATCTTCTGGTCTGCTCGAATCCAAACTTTGAAGGAAAACTAATCACTTCTCGACATCCCACTACTTACTCAAAATTGTCGGTTCTCGTTGGTTGAATACGGTTCCCACAACGCTCCAGAGTTTCTATTTTGAGAGCTTAAGTATATGTTCACATTCTAATTTTTCTTCATCTCATAACAAAAAGGGAGATCAATAGACGTAGTTGGGAAAGTGCAAAAAAGTAAAATTTATTTGCTGAAATATATTTGTATAGGACAATTTTAATCCGAGGATAGCTGCATTTTGATATTTAAAACAAAATTGGACGATTCAAAATGAAACACGACCTTGAGAAGTTTTTGGGATGAATTCTTCGCACACCGCAACTACCATTTTTTTATTTATTATTATTATTTTTTTTTTTTTTCACAATTATGGAAACCGGACGACGATTGTCTACATGGAATGTGATAAGTGTTGAAGCTGCTTTGCAACAGTTGAATTGTTACGAGAATAATGAAAACAAGGAACAACTCATCCAAATTTATAACACGGTAAGAATAAATCGCGCATCGTTGAAAGTATACAAATTGATGTCTTTCCTTCCTTCCATCCAAAAATGGATATCAAATTATCTTTCAAAAGCATTTTATCATTCTGATATGTGAAATATAATACTGAACAATGTTGCATTCTCAAGTTTTCAATTTCCATTCTCTGACATTGGCGTGACTTTTTTGTATCAACAAGTTCTTAAAAAGATTTTTTGTTTTTTAAAATACATATATAAACAAAAGCATGAATGGTTTGTTCGTGTTCTGGCCCCATGCCTGTCTTTATTTTTAACCAATATAAAGTTGTGTCAGTAAGTTACAAATGCTAACTTGATCGAACCAGTCAATTGTTTAACACAATCTCGATACTCAATTGCAATTCAGTGAAACGCGAGAGCTTTGCGAAGCACCATTCACGGGGCCGTGCATTATTTATTTGCAAAAAAAAAAAAAAAAAAAAAAGAAAAGGAAAATATTTGTTTGACATCTTGGTGAAAAGGCATTTTAGCTACAACATTGTGATGAGAACAATTCAAAATGAAAATCGCTTCTCCATGTTGATTTTCTATCAGTTATTCAGTGTTATCAGGTTTTTATTTATAACACCATACGTTTATAATGAGTGTCTGGAACCAATTAAACGTCGAACATGCTACGAATGCAATTTCTCGAAATGATCTACATGGAAGTGTACGAAAAAAAAGAAGAACGGTAAAAAATAATTTTCTTTCAATAATCTTTCAAAGGTTAACAAGATGAAGAATTAATAACAATTGAACACAAAAAATGAGTGATGATTCATGATGTTTGTGTCTTATTCTGATGATAATCATAATAAATATAGCAAGTTTAAAATTTAAAAACATATATCGCTGTTTTATTACTTTATTTAATAGTTAAGCAGAGAGGATATAAAAGAAAAAAAAAACAAAATATTCATATGTAATTTATTTGTATAAAACGAAAGAATATTCAATTTAAAATTTCCAATTTCCGATAATCATGGAAAATTAACAAAGAATTGTCTTTATACGAGAATTAATTATTATACTTTGTAACACAAAAAAGACGTGCAAATTTAATCAAGAGAATTTCAAGGTAAATTATTTTACAGGTTTTAAAATTTGTCAAGCCAAAATTCAAAAATTAAGAAAAAAATTAAAAGAAGAAATGTAAGGATTTTAATCCTTACATTTAAAGAATTTAAATCCCTTCTAAGGGATTTTAATTAGCAATATATTTTAGGAATAATTTTTAGTATCAATAAAAGTTGTGTGTTAATATTGGAAAAACTGGTTAGAACTTTATGTGCATTATTTTCTTATTTCTATTAACCATCATTTCTCTTTTTCTCTTTCCTTACATGACAGTTCTGTTTCTTCCCCTTTTAGCTTTTACTTGAATATTAAAATTTAAGCGCATGCATCGACGATAATATTCTCGCAGCTAGGCAGATTGTACGTGACAGCTAAATAGCGCTCTTACACCGTGCACACATCCTATACAGATCCTGCAGAACTTTTAATTTTCATTTAATATTTTTTCTATAGCTTTCACAATAATTATTATATAACAAAAGATTTTTTTCTAAAAAAAGTTCAAAAATGGCAATACCAATTGTAAAAATTCTAAAACAATACAACAAATGTCAAACTGCAACTGAAAAAAAAACAACAATTTAATTAATATTTGTTCTCCACGCTATTTGGAATTTAAAATTTGTAATTTTCTTCAGACTTGTAAATCACATGGGCATAGTCAAAGGTACAATAACTGATTATTGATATGTGCCATTCATATCCCCAGATCGCATATTGTAAGCAAAATGAAAATTCGTGTTTATAATTAAGTCTCTACGGAATCGCTAAGAAATATATTTAGCTTGGCTGCGCACGCGCGATTGCATTTGAGTCTCGTGAAATCTCTTGTAAACGTGCAACACGTATCTTAAGTTTGTTTGAACTAACGTGGTTGTGCAGTTACCCATGATAAATTAAATCCAAGACCAAACTTGGTTTAAACACGCGTTTAATTAAACATTTATAGCTCTAAAAAATCATCATAATCATTTGATTGAAATTTGGTAAAAGCTAACAAAATGGAGGGCTTAGATGTTTGGGGACAAATTGCTGTTGAGACTTCTCAGATGTATGTCTCAGAAGGTGGTGTGGTGAAAAGTCGTTTTGCCAGCACTGTAAGTCAGTAAAGGCTCTTGCTAATATAGAAGAAAAAAGTTCTAAAACGACTATACTATTTCAATGTCAACGCTGAGTTTGTCACCTTGTCCAAATTTTCAATTCAATTTGGAACCTAGTTATTATTATTATTATATCTTTAAAGAATAATCAATAAATAATAAAGTCTTAACATTTAAACGTAGAATTTTTTGATTGAAAAACGTATCATTCTTTTTTGTATCAATAAAAATACAATTAATAAATGAAAGATTATCTGAAAAATGATTCTGAACACTTTGATATTTTATTTTTCTAAATGTTCGTATAAAACAATTTGTTTGGGTGCAATAGGTCAAATAATTGGAACTAAAATACTCGAAAATAAATCTACCATCAATTTCATTCATAAAAAGTTTTTGATTGATTGATTTTTTCTTTTTTAGACTATAGATAAACTTCCGGATAAGGTGCTTCTAAATGTCTTTTGTTATTTATCTCATCGAGAAATTTGCAGCATGGCTCGTGTTTGTAAAAGGTGGCGTCAAATTGCTTACGATACCCGGCTCTGGCAACATGTTTCTCTAAGGCCAGAAATAAGTGGTTTGCATGTCGGTTCCCTTGATAATCTACTACAACTGATCAGGTAATTCTGTGCGATTTCAAGTATTCGGTCAATCGCCTATATTTCAACAAGAAAACAATATCACAAATGGGAATACTAAAAATATCTTTTGGTATTTTTTTCAGTGTACGTTTTGCAGCATCCCTGAGATACATTGAGTTACCAATCGAACTAATAACCCACACGGTGCTGCACGAATTAGCTAACAAATGCCCCAATTTAACTCACATGTTGCTCGATTTTTCAACTGCAATGCAGTTGCACGATTTTTCGGAAATGCAGGCGTTTCCGACTAAACTCAAGTACATGTGTATTTGTCTATCAGAAGTCATCTTCATGGAAGGTTTTATGCGAAAAATTTATAATTTCATCAATGGTCTAGAAGTTTTGCACCTCATAGGTAAGATGTTTTGTTATTACAAGAAAAGGATTTTTTTTAATTAAAGAAATTATTTTAAACAGTACATTACTCTTTACAGGAACCTACGAGAAAGTCGAAGAAGAAGAGGAAGAGATTTACGAGGTTATTAATGTTCACAAACTCAAGTCAGCCACTCCGAATTTACGAGTCATCAATTTGTATGGAATCAATTTCGTAGATGATTCACATATAGATGCATTTTCATCCAACTGTATTCAGCTAGAATGTCTTGCTGTCAATTTTTGTTCCAAGGTCACTGGCTCGACAATGAAAACTTTGTTCCAAAGAAGTCGAAGATTGAGATGTTTGCTGATGCAGGGAACAAGTAAGTTCACCCGTCCTGTTTAAAAATTGTTTAAAATTATTATTATTTGCCGATTTTGGGGTTTTTCAGATCTTCAAAGTGAGTACGTGATGCAAGTGGAATGGGAGAAATCAAGCATCCAAGAATTAGACGTAACTGCCACTGACTTGTCGACGGATTGTCTGATAGACATGCTGACGAGGATTCCAAATTTACGATTTCTGAGCGCCGGCCAACTGAACGGCTTTAATGATAGCGTCATCAAGGCCTGGATGGACGTGGGAAACCCGCGTAACCTTATTGCACTTGACCTAGACAGCTCGGATAATTTAACGGATGACGCGTTGCACAAATTTTTGTCCCGACATGGCCAACAGCTTGCTGGTCTGGCCCTCTCTGGTATGCCTCATATCACAGACCAGTTGTGGCAGAGTGTCCTGCCTATCCTCACAAATGCAAAGTAAAAATCATATTTGAAAAACTGCAACGAATAATTATAAGAAATGATTCATGAAAAAATTGTTACATTGTAACAACTTACTTTTTTTTTCTTTCAGAATTTTAGTCATGGGAACGCATGAGAGACTAGGAGTTAACATCCATGTTGATCAATTAATGGACGGCATTGCCAACAATTGTCCTAATTTAGAACGCCTAGAGCTCAGATGGGATCCAGAAAATCTACGGTTTTCCGACAAGAGTCAAAAAGCAATCGATATTTTACGAGTGAAATGCATCAAATTACGGTGTCTAGTTTTAAGGTAAATAATCCTCATTGGCATGAAATAATTCTTTTCCTTTCATGAGAAATCATTACAATTGTTGTTATTTTGTTTAATATTCTTGCTTCATTTTTTAGTGACGGAAGGTATTACGAGATTGTAAAAGCAAATTTTGAACGTGCCGATAGATTAACCGTTGTGCGAACGGTAACATGTTGCCGCGTCTCAAACTATTATTTGTTACAAAACTATAAGGAGTTGATATTTAATTAATTGAAAATTAATTATTCGAAATAATCGTCATAAATTGTTAAAACAAATTCAACATTGAAATTAAATAAAATATGTTTTATAATAAATATACTAAATTTCTATTTAGTAATAATCCCTAATCTCTAATAATCCGGCCCAATTTATGTATATATATATACAAACATTTGAAAATGAAAATGTTGTTTCCTGTAAAAATTGCCAGTCGCAATAAATTGCGGCGATATGTAAGCTCCTCCAAAAAGATAATGTCATGAAAACTCATTAAGAAAATGTTAGTGTAAACTCCTCCAAAAGAAAAAACCTCATTAACAAAAT
>JAQQRF010000908.1:0-22307 GCA_030523145.1 Trissolcus brochymenae
ATCCTGGATGTGACTTTAGAATGCATCATCGTTGGAAAACAGATCGCAACGGGGGATATCATCGAAAAAAGGTTTGTTAAAATTGCGCCGATCTGCTTCGTTTGGATCGCCGAACCGAGTAAGTTTTACAAAACATAATCATCATTTTGAATCAGTTCTGTCGACGTTTTGTCAAATTTTCGAATTGGTTTGAAACTTTTTCCGTCCTCTCGCGCGAGTACCCTGGAAGATTTGAACTTCACCAGTTTAGAAAATGGATAAAAGTGAATCTATCGAAAGTAAAGAGTGAAAATTTCAGTGATTTTAGTGAGTTTTTTCTTGTTTTACCAAAAATAATCATAATTTTATATTTACTTCGAAATCATTTTGAATCTTTTTGTCTTTCAAAACGTTTGAATATGTTGAATATGCCTTTGTATTCAATTTTGCAAATATGTTAACAGTTAGATTTTAAAACGATAACACCTAGAATATGTCCCCACTCCCATGAAAATATATCTATTGGTGTTACCCCCAGAAAGCGACTTTCTGAAAAAACAATATTAGTATTTCAAAAACTATAGAAATTTTGATCTGTACGGGATAAAAGGGTTGAATTCTTAAATGAAATATGACGAATATTTTTAAACTTGAATATTTATTTCTCTCGAATTAATGTATGCGGATGTAGTAAATGTCCCATTTCGATTATTGACACAGTTAACAAGGTAACATCTACTCATATATGCTATTGTTAAAAATAATTATATCGGAAAAATCTAGTTTTTTCTCTTTATTTCATATTTCTTTGACAGATGAAATTTTTGTGGAAGTAGTGGAATATGGCACATAAACCATCAAAGTTTTATCTAAAACTATATTAAAATTGACTAATAGTTTCTTCACTACAATTGAGTGCGTTCAAACTTTTTGAAGAAGGTCATCGCACTTGGTGACTGTAAATAATCTCACATTCTCCATATCGTCTCTTCAATTCCTATTTCTGCTCTTCAAAATTTGCACGCTTTTGATTTTGTCATAGTTAGAAAAAGAAATTGGATATGTGATAGTTTCATCATCACATCACATCTGCGTTTAACTTGCGATGTACACATTTTGCTAATTAGTTTTCTTTTATAATTTCAAGAGTAAAAGATTTATTTCGTCCCATAATTTTGCATAATAATTGCAAAACAATAAATGAACTAACTGTTGCTCATCGCAGTGTTCTCGCAAAAAGCTCAATATCAAACTCAAAATAACAATAAAACTGCCTAAGGAATGTTTAAGTTGTACAACTGCTAGAGATTGTTGAAAAATATCAAGATAGCTTCTATAGTTTAATTTGATTGACACGAATAAAGAGCCTAGGAAAAGAAAAAAAAATGGACGGTAGACTTAGAACTATAAAATTAGCGCACAATGCTCTAGGAACGTTACTATATTAAAAGCGTTCCGGCTGAACGATCACGTGCTCCTCTCGGTACGAGTCCGTGGGTGACCAGCAGCTTCTGACGCAAGTGTAAATGAGCACCGTGCCGTACTCAAGTTGAAAATGTTGATCGCTCTGTGAATTAAGTTGTAGCTTTGGTATCAAGCTAGGTAGTACTTGCAATTCAAATATCATTTCGTCGCCACAGTGCCGACATCTGCCGACACAACCACTGATCGAGTACAACAACAGCGGAACAACGCTATTATCTCTTGAGTACCTGAACAATTCAAAAGAAACATACAAACTTTAGCAAAACTCTGATAATAATCATATTTGCATCATAATTGCTATTGAATCTTATATTATTTACCGTAAAATTTGTCCAGGATTTTTTGTTATTCTGCTAACAAATTCATAAAAAGTTGTATCACCATGGATGGGTGTACTTTTTTCATACTTTTCACAATTGAATTCAGCTTTGGCTTCTTCTGCTGCTGCCGTAGCCGCCGTCGTTTTCTTCTTTGTACTCACGAGCCAATCCTTATCTTCCTTCTGATACTTTAACAAGAGGTCATGCACGTGCTGAGATACATCGTCGTGCAAACTTTCCGGCTCGACCAAGATGAACATCTCATTGAACAAGAGCGAGCTCCGTTCTCTCTTGTCCGTTGCATAGTTGATAGGTAACGGAGTAACTTGGTTCAGTAAGCTTATCAAATCACATTGCGGTTCAGTTGGTGTGTCTATGCACACAACCTCTCCTTCTGCTCCTTCGATCTCGGCCGATGCCAGTGGCGAATCTAATCGACCAACTGCTCCAACTCCTACCGGAGATTCGATACTTGCTGGACTGAAAGACATTGAAATAACAGAAATTTAGAAATGGCATACATTTTGACGTCAATTATTTGTTACCTGTTTGCGTTAGGATCAGATTCAACTGTAAGTTGAGCGAAATCACAATTCAATCCATCGTCATCGAAAGCATTTGATTTGTTGTCACTTAGCCTGAGGAGCATCATATTGTTCCCATTTTGCTCGTTGTCATTGAGCGAGTCTCCCCAGTTGTCAGCGTCTTCCAACCAACTCGTTGCCGATAGGCACACTGAATCAGAAGTGCAAAGCTCCTCCTGGTCCTGCTCATGTTGGTCTAATGACTGGACCCTCAAGCAACTCCAGCTTTCATTCTGATTCCAACAATTGGCATTGATACATGCAAAGATATAAAGTGTCCTGTGATATTTCGAGTTTTCCAATGGAGCGTAGATCTGCAGCACTGACAGCTGTTGTAGTCCACACAACCTGCATTCAGGCGGCGTAACCAACTTGTCATTATGCCAATCCTGCAAAATGCAATACCGCTTTATATATGCCACATAGTCAACAATTCACATCTATATATATCTTTGTTTGTTTACCGGTTTTCCGCCGATTTTGTTTGTTCTGAATGTCACTTCGCTGCGATACTTTTCAGTCACCTGCTCGTCCACGTAACCTAAATAAATCCTAGTCTGTTGTTTACCATGTGCCATTTAAAATAAATAATTTTTCTTTGTCACGTGGCTTAGGATCCCTTGTACAACGACAGACAAATGACAACAACTGGAATCTAAAGTAAACAATGCAAAAACAGAGTCAGGAATCGGCCAAGTTTTGTCCTCACTCACGTCATCCCCTCCCTGCTTAGCATTATTAACAGCCAGACGTGCTGCTGCTGTTGCTAACGCTTGCGCAAATCTATACTCTTATTTATCGATTTTAATTTCAATCTCATATATTTATGTTGTTTGTCTTTAATATCTATACCAATAATAATGAAGAGTCAATTTGTGTTTTTTGATATACTACAGGCTTCAATGCATCATATAGATCAACATTCTTTCATATTTAATTACTGCTGTCACATCTCATTTGAAGAATTTTTAGGTTAAGTTTATGTGGCGGCAGATTGTAGTAGTAAAACAATACAGAGATCTCATCAGTTTTCAGCAAAAAATCTGATTAATTTGTACTGTGTGTAACTTATATGTATAACCAGTTGACATACAGCTATGAGAGCGTTTTCGTGCATCTCTACGTTTAGAATTTGATTTTCTTACAAATATATCAAGTTATTTTGTGATGAGAAGGTTAGGATCTTATGAATAAATAACCGTGTTTGTTATTGTTAATTATTATTTCGTTGTACTAATTTTATAATTGTTTTCAGGAGATTGTGATAACGATATAAAAAGAATAAGGAGGAAACGCGATGAAAAGAAAAGAGGAAGAATAATCAGACAAGTGTTAATCTAATGGCAGAATGAGAAAATATTACCAAGCAGGTTTGGCTTTAATAACAATAGTGAGTGTAGTTTCATTTTTATTCTACCGACACGAGTACAACAAGCTGCACTATGTGCTGGAGGTGTTCAACTATTTTGGCGAGCCGCACGTCAAAGTTGAGCCATCTACAAATTGCTCAAATCAGTCAGCGGACAAGCCTGCTCATCAGCTGTCCGAGCCAGTTCCAGCTTGGTCAAGGCTAGACGACAACACGTACGTCTACTCAGCTCACAACATCAACAACAATATTGTACGCGCGATAGCGTTTGGCAAGTCGGACAACAAGCTGCCACTGCGATGCGCTGTCTATTTCTCTAACAAAACTGTTTACGGTCATGTAGATTTGAACCCAATCGAAAAATCTCAAGATCTGGCTAGACGCATGCAGGGTTACTATTTTAACTGCAAATTCGAGAACAAGAATAACAAGAAGCTGCAGCTGCCTATTGGAGTCAAGTATTTTGCGGAATATAACAATGTCAATGATGTAGCTATGATTGCAGTACGATCCGTTCCAGAGAAATTGGACACCACGAGTGAAAGTGCAATCTGCGTTACTCCGAGTCAACGATCTTCAACCCTAGAGGCAAAGCTCAGTTTCGTCACAATTCACAATGTTTTTGGGGTGAACTACTTTGTTGTTTACGATTATGGATTAGACAGCTGGTTCAATGCTGAGATGAGACGAAATTCAAAGAAGACTCTTGTCTACGAAACCGTGCCTTGGAACTTCCCCTTTCCTGCTAAGAGCAAGTCAGATGATGTGATGAGAAGTTTAGTCCAGGCAGACTGCATGCTCAGGACGAGGAACGTTGTAAAATATTCGACAATGATGCAGTGGACTGATTTCATTATACCCAAATTTCATGAACAAATTGAGCATCTGCTATTCGATCTGCACAGGAATCGGTTGATTGCTCACTGTTACGCCATCCATGTGACCAACTTTTGTACACAGCAGCATCCCGGATCGGACGAGACAAGCATTTTCAAACTCACATCCGCATTTCCCTCCATTCACTCTCCGCCTGTTCTCATATGTAAACCGCATGAAATTTTAGATGTAGCCAATGAAACCGTAGCAAACGCTTCCAAAGATTTGATCAAGGTACATCGTTATAATCATTGTTCAATTAATGATTATACCAAGGAACAAACTATCCAAGATGATTCTATGTTGAGGCTCGAACAAGTTGTCATGCACTCTATAGACAATTTCCAAAAGATTTTGATACAATAAGAAATGCATACAGATATATAATTTTTTAATTGCCATGTTTTATAAAATATTTTTAAGCTTATATTTTTTTCATCGAGTGTCAACACATTCTTGTAAAATAACAATAGGCATATTGTATATATATTTACAATAAAAGATACAACGCTGAAGTAAACTTTTCTGTTAACTTTATATTAATCTGTTAATTTAAGAACACGTATATTTTAATTACACTGTGAATTTTTCGTGTTCTACGCACATAAATAGAATTAAATTTTCAAAAAATCGACAATTAGAGAATATTCTATTTAACAATCTTTTTCATGAATGATAACTTCTTCAACTGGTTCTCCTTGATTCATGATGAAATTAATTTGGTATTCCAAGTCACTATTCATCTCTTGAATTTCATCGACCTGGTGTATTACATTACTATCATCACCATCTTCACCTTGAATGAACCCAACAGTTTCACTGACGTGAACCTGTTGTTGTAGTTGATGTATCGCATTTATCTCTTGGGTATCTTTAACCTGTTCCATCTCTTCGCACAGCATTTCTGGATTTTCAATCTGCTGCATATATTCTTGACTATTATTGCTTATAATCTTGATGCGACTTTTCCTAGATTTTACATGATGACTATTGGAATGTCTGGCTTTGTGCCTTTTCATGTCACCCATCTGCGTGAAACTGTAGTTACAGATGTCACACGTGTAGGGTCGCTCGCCATTATGAATTCTCATATGAATGTTCAAGTGACCTTTTCTTAAGAATTTTTTGCCACATTTTAAACATTGATGCTTTCTTTCCTCGACGGGCATGTGAATCAGTATATGAGTCAACAAATTCTGTTTGTAACTGAAATTCCCCCCAAAAAATATATATGAATAGATTTAATATATTTTTATGCTTCGGAATGAATTGCTTGTTTTTTTTTTAAATTACCTGAAAACTTTGCCACAATGTTCACAGGTAAAACTACCTTTTTTATGCCTTTGCACATGAGCCCACCTAGCTGTATAAGTTCTGAAAAGTTTGTTAAATGGGATATATATAAATATTTTTGTCTTTTTTTTCAAGTTAATGATATTTTTTTATCATTAAAATAGTTATACCGGAATGTCTTTCCACATGTTTTACACTCGTGTGGCTTTTCCCCTGTGTGAATGCGTTCGTGATCTAGAACTGACTGATGCGTAGACAATTTTTTGCCACAAAATCTGCAAACGTAGTATCCACTCTTGCACTGCTTCTTTGCCAGTAGTTTTCTATCTGGTTCCAGCTTGTGAACTTGCTTGATATGTGCAATCAATTCGCTCAGTTTCAAAAAGCCTTCGCTGCAATGCTCACATTTACGGGCAAAATGTTTGTCTCTGTGTACTTTCTGTAAATTGTATTAAACATTTTTTTAGAAACAATAATAATAATGAATAGTATTTATACGAAAAAATGCTGACGATCAACTTCATTGTACCTACCATATTTGATCTGCGATGAAACGTTCGTCCACAAACATCACATTGATGTGGTTTGATGCCCTCATGAATGGATTGGTGATGCTCCTTCAGTCTTACATTGTCACGAAATGAACGATTGCAAATGCCACATTTGTATTTATCCCAACACTCTGGATCGTGTACCTAAAATTAAAATAATAACTGTATCTCACCTAAACAGACTTTATCTAATTATTCCACGTACGTTTCTGTGCTTTTGATAAAACTCTTCGTCTACAAACACTTTTGGACACCCGATGCACTTGAAAACTTCAACCTCTGGATCCGCCAACATTTCTTTTTTGTGTTTCTATAAAAATCAAAAAAAAAATGCCGACCTTGTTACACAGTTCGTTGAAAAAAAAAAAAAAAAAAACAACAAACACGTATCTCTGACTCACCCTGAGATGTCGTCTTAATTTAAGATTCGTTGTGAATCCCAAATTACAATATTTGCAGGGATACATTGGAAATTTCTTCTTGCACTTGTGTTCCTCGTGATGTTCCCACTGCCAGCTGTTGGTAAAAAATTTACCGCACTGCTCACAAGAAAACTTCAAAGACACCCTTTTGTAGACATTGTGTTTCCTCTTCTTGTGCATGTATAAATCATACAAAGAGTCACACTCTTGGTGGCAAACTTTGCAGCCCATCTTTTGTGGTTGATGAATTTTATTGTGAGCCAATAGAAGGTCATCATCTTCTACTCCAATGCCGCATATTTTGCACTGAACATTGTAATGGCAAACCGACCTATAGGCAGTCGGCGCATCTTGCAAAGGCAACTCATCCGAGTCATTGTCATTGTTTGTTGTTGTGTAATTGTGATCTCTTTTTTCAATTTGTCGTGTATCTTGTTTCTTGACTTTCACAACAACACGACGACTACTTTTCGGCTGGACAACTGACATCCTGGGGATGGCTACTTTTGCATTCATCGGGATCGCAACATCTGTAGGAATCAGCTGGAGAGTGCCTGAGGATGACAACGGCGACGACGACGAGTTGTTGGTCCCAAACGGTGTCGCAATGATTTTGATCGCTTGCTGATTAGAAGCTGACATCATGTTGGGTAATATGGCGTTCGGGAAAATTTGAATGGGGTGTTGTTGCACGGTATCTGGCAAGATTTTAATAGCCTGACCGAAAACATTTTTAGGCAAGATCTTAACATTTCGATTGGATGTTACGGATGGTTGGGATACAATCTTACCAATGGGCACAAGTTTCACTCGGGATTCAATAGGAACGAAAAGCTTCTGAGACAAGTTTAAAGTTGTCGCTTTCACTTCGTTTGTTATTGTTATTTGCTTTTGATGTTTCAGAGCGTTACGCGAACGAATTATGTTTGGCACAGATTTTGCTTGCGAGTTTTTTTCTTTTTTTACAGCAATCAAATTTTCAATTTGTTTCAAATTTTTCGCATTTGCCAATTCTGTGTCGCCGTTGTTGTCATCGTCACCATTATCATCATTTACTAAATGAATCTTGTTGACATGAGTTTCAAACGACACGACGTCAAAAAATATTATATTGCACTTGTTGCACACCAAAGGACCCTGCAGTTCTTCTTCAGCAGTTTTCAAACTCTCGGACTTGAATTTATTTTTCTTGTCGTTGCCCAATTTTTCTCTAAGTAAGTTGTCCACTTTGATACAGCTTGTTACAAGTTTGTAACTTATGTTGAGACAATGGAAACAACGTTTACAGATGTTGGATGGTAATTCGTCTTCCGACTCGACCTGATGGACAAAATAATTCGCAGCAAGTCAATTTTATTGTACTTCACTGGTGTTACAATGAGTAAATTAACTTATATACATATTGAAAGTAAAATAATTTACTTTAATCGGTAAACATCTGCTAATTTTTTCAGCAACATAATTTTTTCCAAAAATTGGTACGTAATTGTCAGTCTTCTTGCCGCACAATCTACAAATGACACCACTGCCGTCACTCCAACTTTCCAATGTTTCCAACTCTTGTTCATTATTTTGGCCTGTCAAATCATACAATTAATATGTTTTTCTTTGTTTATTATCTATCAATTAAGAAATACTCACATCCAACAAGACTCGTGTCATTGTCTACATCCATTCTAGCTTTTCTTTTTAATTGTCATTAATTATCTGTAAACACAAACATAGTTTTGCAAAACTTAACCTCAAAATACAACACTGCATTCTTGAGTCTTGAGTCGAGTCCGGTATCCGCTGCCCGCTTCCGCATCAACAACAACAGCACTCGTGAAAGTTCGTGGGACGACCGCTAGGAGCGCTGTTTGCCTCCCTGTGTATTAGTATTGTGTGTTCCTTATGATCACACAACACTGGTCATCAGATCAGAACATGTCTGGCGCGCAAACAGTGTAAACAAGTGTAAAATAAAGCAAGTTTATGTGTGCAAATTACGAGGCAAGATGCCAGCTTTTTTGAAGTTCATCGAAGTTGAGAACTTCAAGTCTTACAAAGGCAAATTAACAATTGGCCCGCTCAAGTCGTTTACAGCGGTTGTAGGGCCAAATGGATCAGGTAGGTTAGAACGCCGTTATTATTCAACAATCATACCAGCAAAATTGTTAACTCTTAAGTACTATTACAGGCAAGTCCAATTTCATGGACGCTATCAGTTTCGTCATGGGAGAAAAGACCAGTAGCTTAAGAGTCAAAAGGTTCAGCGAACTCATCCACGGGGCTTCAATTGGCCAGCCTGTTTCGCGAAGGTTTTAATATTTTTTGAATATACGCAAAATTGTTTTGTTTAGAAAATAAACAAACGAACAAACATTTTTTAACACAAAATTTTGTTGTTTGCAGTGCCTCTGTTGCAGCAGTTTTCGAGATGGAAGATGGAAGTGACAAAACTTTCATGAGATCTGTGCAAGGTTCCTCGTCAGAGCACAGAATAAACGGAATCGTAAGTCGAAAATGATAATTTTGTTTGATAATTAGTTGAAACAAAATGAAATTGATGAATTAAAAATGAATGTGGTTAAATTAATTAAAAACAGGTGGTTACAAGTCAAACTTATCTGAATGAGCTGGAACATTTGGGAATAAATGTAAAAGCGAAAAACTTTTTGGTTTTTCAAGGCGCCGTTGAGTCGATTGCAATGAAAAATCCAAAGGAGAGGACAGTTTTGTTTGAAGAAATCAGTAATTCTGGCGCACTGAAAACTGAATATGATAGGTGTGTATAGATATGATAATATAATTTGGCAAATTAAAGTTGGACAATAAAATGATTTTGTGGGTGTTTAAAAACAGATTGAGAGCAGAAATGTTGAAAGCAGAAGAGGAAACACAGTTTTCTTATCAAAAGAAAAAAGGTATAGCTGCTGAGAGGAAAGAAGCCAAGCTGGAAAAAGAAGAAGCTGAAAAGTACCAACGACTAAAAGAAGAACATGTAAGAACAAGCTCAGTTAATAATAATGTTTATCCTTGTGAATATATTGCGCAATATCAACGTTTGTTTCACACGTTCACAGGGAGAGAAACAGGTGGAGCTGCAACTATTTCGGTTGTATCACAACGAAAGGGACATTGAAAAACTAGAAGTTGCCCTGAAGAAGAAGCAACATGAGACAGAAAAGATTGAGAAAAAGCGTGAGAAAGCCGAGGAAGTGTTGAAGGAGAAAAAGAAAGAGTCGGGAAAGCTGGGTCGTGATTTGGCAAAGATTGAGCAGGATATACGTGAAGTCGAGGTGGAGATTACAAAGAAGAGACCTCACTTTATCAAAGCGAAAGAACGTGTCGCACACATGCAGAAGAAGATGGAATCTGCTCGCAAATCTCTGGTACAGGCTCGGGAGGCAGATGATGCGCACAAAAAAGACATCAATGAGCTGCAAAAACAGTTACAGCAGGTGGAAGAAGCCAAGGCAGCTTATGAAGCTAGTATTGCCGGGCAATCTTTGTCTCAGGGTCGGGATGTTCAGCTGGAAGATGAGCAGGTATGATTAAATCAATGTGTTAAATATTTTTGTTATCCATGTTATAATAATTTTATGGGATAACTATGTTTTAGGTACGAGAGTACAATCGTTTGAAGGAAGAGGCAGGAAAGCAATCCGCACGTTATCTTCAAATGCTTGATTCCATAAATCGTGAGCAAAAGTCTGACCAGGATCGTTTGGACAATGAAGGTCGTAAAAAAACTGAAATCGAGAGTAAATTGAAACAGAAGAGTCACATGCGCGACGAATCGTTGAAACGACGTGAGAAGCTTGAGGAACATATTCGCACCTCGGAGTCGGCTTTGGAAGATCAGAAAAAGATGCGCTCAGATTTACAGTGCGACGTAGGTACCTCCAAGGAAAGAATTCAGAGTCTGCAACATGAGCTGGAGAATATTTCTGAACAACTGGGCGACGCCAAAGTTGACAAACACGAAGTGTCTCGCACAAAAAAGAAGACCGAAATTGTTGAGAATTTCAAACGTCTATTTCCAGGAGTGGTAAGTGGTCAGATTGTCGTCTATTTTTAATTGGATCTTTGACGTTATTGATAAAGTTTATACATTCGTTTTAGTACGATCGTATGTACAATATGTGCGAACCGATACACAAAAGATACAACGTCGCCATCACTAAAGTGCTCGGAAAATACATGGAGGCTATTGTTGTCGACACTGAAAAAACTGCTAGACAGTGCATCCAATATCTGAAAGAACATTACCTCGAGCCAGAGACTTTTCTACCCTTGGACTACATTCAAGCGAAACCTCTCAAAGAAAGACTTCGGTAGGTTTTTTATTTTTTATTTACCCTATCAATAATTACATCTAAATTATTTGTTTGCGAAATTTCAAAGACCATTTTAAATTATGCTTTTACATTATTTAGCAACATCCAAGAACCGAAAGGTGTCAAACTTTTATACGACGTACTTCATTTCTCGCCCAAGGACATTGATCGGGCTGTATTATTCGCAACTAATAACGCTCTTGTTTGTGAAACTCCCGAGGATGCTAACAAAGTAGCCTACGAGATGGACAAGAAGACTCGATATGATGTTGGTATTTCAACATTTACATTCATATAATAATGATGCTGAGTTTTACTAAATGATTGTTTTGTTTTAGTGTGTTGCTCTTGATGGAACATTCTATCAGAAAGCTGGTATCATTTCTGGAGGCAGTTTAGATCTAGCCAAGAAAGCTAAACGCTGGGACGAAAAACAAATGTCCCAACTCAAATCACAAAAGGTACATGATTATATCTCTCGTCTCATATATATTATACATGATGAAATTATGAATTTTTATTTTAATTATAGGAAAAACTTTCTGAAGAACTGCGTGAACTGATGAAGAAATCTCGCAAAGAATCCGAATTGAATACAGTTGACTCACAGATCCGAGGATTTGAAACAAGATTAAAATATAACAAGGGTGACTTGGCCCAAACAGTGAGTTATTAATTTTTACTATCATCCACGTTTGAAAAACATTATGTCATTTATGCCATTTTTTAGATAAAACAAATCTCCGATTATGAAGCTGAGACTGTTACACTTCAAAATGAGCTTAATAAGTTTGATGTTAGTATAAACTACTTCTTTTTCATTTGTCATAATTAAAAAATGTATAACACGTTTACTAATACGAATATTATATTATGCAGCCAAAAATCAGTGAGATAGAAAAAACAATGTCTGAAAGAGACCAACAAATTCAGAACATTAAAGAGAAAATGAATAACGTTGAGGACGACGTTTTTGCCAGTTTTTGTGAACAAATTGGTGTCAAAAATATTCGCCAGTATGAAGAAAGAGAGTTGAGGTAAGTAATTAGTAATATGACGGTTGCCATTCATTATATATTATTCACCATTCCTTTATCCAAGCTTGTATATTATTTTGTCTATTTCTTTGCAAAATATAAAGGTTTGAAATTCTTTTTCTATTCATTTTATGTTTTGTTTGTTATAAAAAATTTACTGTATTTAATATGGATTAATGAGGTGGAAAAAAACCGTAAATCCTGTTTCCATTTTTTTTCATATTTCCCATTAATTAGCCTTGACAAAGCTGAATCTTTTTGTTTCGGTTATGTTTTGGCCTGGTTAATGTTTCAAATTTCATTTTATTTCCTGACTTAGTGATAATGGTTCCTCTTCCTTATATCCTCCTACAGTCAATAGTTCAATTACGCTCAGGCAAGTTCGATAAATATCCGTCCAATCATGAATTATTTAGGTGTATTTTTATAGTGTTGTATTTTTATTTTTTAGTTTTTATTCTTTCGTTTTATTCTGAACTAATATATACCACATTGTTATGTGTAGATCGCAACAAGAAAGAGCAAAGAAGAGGATGGAATTTGAAAATCAGTGCAACAGAATCATCAACCAGCTGGATTTTGAAAGACAAAGAGATACTGAAAGTGAGATATTTTTAATTCAGTCGATCAATGAAAGAAAGGTAAAAGTTGAATGTTATTAGAAGTTTTAAGCAAATGGGTTTTTTAGGTAACGTTTTACGTTGGGAGCGTGCTGTACAAGACGCTGAGGACAAACTGGAATCTGCTAAACAATTGGAAGCAAATCAGAAACAAGAAATCGAGCATGACGAGAGACAGATGGAAGAGCTAAAATCACAACGCACTGCTAAAAAGATGGAAGTCGATTCAAAAGAAGAGGAAATTGGTAAATGTCGAAGAGAAGTTGGATCTATTGCAAAGGATATTCAGGCTTCGCAAAAACAACAGAACAGTATTGAAAATAAAATTGAGCAGAGAAAAAATGAAAGACATGCCATTTTGATGCATTGCAAGGTATGCATGAATATATTTAAACTTGAAAGTATGTTGATTTATATGAAAATTATTAACTTGATTGCTTAGATGGAGGATATTGCTGTCCCCATGCTTCACGGAAACATGGAAGATATCGCAGGAGAAGGTATTAATGAAACGACAGACTCAAATGTGAGCTCCCAGCAGCAGCAGGAGCGAGAGAGTCGAATCACAATTGATTATTCGCTCTTAAGTGAACATTTAAAAGACGTGGACGAGGACGATTTCAAGAAAACTTTAGACAAGTTGAATAAATCTATCAATGATCTTCAAAATATGATTCAGCGTATTCAAGCGCCTAACATGAAGGTTCCCTTTCATACTGTTTATTGAAGCCTGTTTTTAAAACCACTTTTAAGTGTAAAAATAAAATTATCAATTTTTTTTCATGAATTTACAGGCTATTCAAAAATTGTACTTGGCTAAGGAAAAATTGCAAGAGACCAATGAGGAATTTGAACAGTCTCGAAAAAAAGCCAAGAAAGTAAAAACCCAATTCGAAAAAGTCAAAAAAGACAGACACGATAGATTTATGGCTTGTTTTGAACACGTTGCTAACCAGATTGATCCTATTTACAAGGTGAGATGCATTTTCTCTTAAATTAATCGATAATATTAATAAATAAAATTGACTTTGTTTGCAGAGCTTGGCGAAAAATCAGTCTGCTCAAGCATTCCTTGGACCAGAAAATCCAGAGGAACCTTACTTAGATGGCATAAACTACAACTGTGTCGCACCAGGAAAACGTTTCCAGCCCATGTCGAATTTATCCGGTGGAGAAAAAACGGTTGCTGCCTTGGCACTTTTGTTTGCAATCCATAGGTAAATTCTTTGATTCAATTATGATTTCGTACAGTTAATTGGTTATACGGATGTATTGTATGAGTGAAAATTTTAGTTTCCAACCTGCTCCATTCTTCGTGCTCGATGAAATCGATGCTGCCTTGGACAATACAAACATTGGAAAAGTAGCGAGCTACATACGAGACAAAACACATTCTCTTCAAACGATTGTTATTTCCTTGAAGGAAGAATTTTATTCGCATGCAGATGCTTTGATAGGAATTTGTCCAGACGTAAATTTGAAACATAAATAATGCAATACTCGCAAAGTTTATCTTGATAATAACGAAATGATATTTTTACAGGTCGGCGACTGCTTGGAAAGTAAAGTCTTGACTCTTGATTTGACAACATTACCAACGCATATCTAAATACCAGGTTTACCCATTTCTTCAACTTGACTTAAATTTCTAAACTTAATTCGTACAGAAAGACTATTCTGTTCCAAGATTTCAATTAATAATAAGTTATCTCCTTTTTTAATCATTGCTAGACTATTAATATACATATATTTCTTTCTTATGCTCCAGACTCAGAATGTAGTGCACATTCCATAAAATTGTGGAAATCTAAAAAGTGGCATTCAACTGTATGACAAAACAACTATATGATTTGTGCATGTCTTTTTTCAATTATATATGATGAATTGATAATATATAAACTGAGCAAAAACATCTTTCGTGATTTATTTTATGAATTAGTACATTGTTATTGAAAATGATTGTGGTGCAAGTATTCTCACGAGTATTATACAGTTTTTTCAATACTTGTACGCATTCTGATTCAAGTTTAATTTGCCAAGATTAAAAAAACACGCTCTTCCCTTAAATTCCTTGTAATGAATTACACAACATCAATTTTTATTTGCAGAAGGCAAAAACAATATGAAAAACGACATGAGTGATATTGAACAATAATTTTGTTTTCAAGGATTATAAAGATGAACCTTGATGACTTGATCAATGTTTCATGATTTTTCCATTTGTTGTCATTTTCTGCATCATCAATTACATGCTTCTAGACTCTGACATAAATTTGAAAATATAATAAATTATTTTGTTTAAATGATGAGAAAAATTTAAACATAGCTTTTATGTTATTCTTCAAAATATACATTGGTTGAAAAATAACACTTGATATTCTATACAATCATTCCAATTACATACATGAAAATACGTTAAAAAATTTGTTAATTTATATATTATTATTGTTGCGCTGTTTGTGCTAGTTGCCGCAATTGTTTCAATACTGTTTCTAGTAGTTTTTTCTTGTCTCTTTCACTCTTTTTTAACACTGAAAAAACGGTCTTTTTATCTGCTTCTCGTAACCTGTGAAAAGAAAAATAAAGATTGAAAGTGTTGTTACGTGATTTTTTGTTGTTTTAATATACTCAAGGTAAGTATAACTGACTTCTCTAATAACAAAATAGCCATATTTGGTGTGACCAGACTGTATTTTCCTGAATCGCTGCCATAATCGTGAAAGTAAACCGACCAATCCCAACTCATGAATAGATCTAATAGCTGTCTCAACTTAGCAAAATACTTTAATAAAGTGCCTTCGAGTAATCCCGACACTGGTTCGGAAGCTGCAAATTCTATAAAAGAGAAATGCTTGGGAGTAAAACAAATTTTCTATACAAGTTTTTCGAATAGTAATAATGATTACTATGCTATAAAACAAAATTGAATGCCTGCTTACGTTCACACTGGATTGTGTCTAAATTCACCTGCTGCAAAGCGCCCAGAGAAATTTGTTTCACATCATCTGATATTAAAATGTTGAGTATAGCATTCGCTATATGTTGACATGCTGATTTGCAAGCCACTTGAGCGACTTCATCCTAAAGTCAAAAGACAGATTTTTAATTTTCAAATATCAACAATAAAACCAGCTCTATAGCATAGCTCATCTTTATTACTGGTAAATTGGTAAAGCACGTAAACGTGCTCTGCAAAAATGCAATCAGATCTGTGATGAAACCCGAAGCATGTCCCTGAGGTTCTGCTAAATTCCAATCATAATTTTCTAGCTCTAAAAATTCATCCAGCTTCTCTTTGAGTTTCTCGCATATTTGTTTCTCCGCGTCGTCTCTAGCTACTCTAAACATGGCAGATTTTACACTGCCACTGCTCAGTTGTCCTTCATGAGTGGTCCTAATGAAGAAGAATAAAAAGAAGACAAAATTTAATTTCTGTGGTGAATCAGATCTATTACTACTATTATGCGTAGTTTTTTGTTCAGCACCTACCCTGTTATATTAGATACAAATTCTTCTAAATATTTCGTCGAGTTTTCAAGATATCCTGTGTTTATAATTATTTGCACAACTTGTAACAAAGCAAGGGAAGGCTTGCGAAATAAGGACGACAAACACCCACTGAACGTTCTGGTCAATAACAAGTTGGTTGATTTACAGATCATCTCGTCGATCTCTGTTTGTGTTAAATTCAAATCCTCGGAAAACTTGAGACAGGCGTAGATAAACTCCTTGACTTGTTGGTAAACTTTTGGAACCATAGCCGAGAATGGGAAACGTTTTGGGAAATCAGCCTTGAGCAGTTGCTCGTCGTAGTATGGAAACGAGCTAACGATTTGATCGTACTCGGTTTGGGAAGCTACTTGAATTGGCATAAAATTATCGTTGTCTAAAATGTCACGAAACACTTGTACCCAGTGTTGCATCAATACTTCGTTGTAATGAACACGAATCTCCTGTAGCAACTCCCATAGTTGACCAACCGGATACCCATAATTCTAAAACAATCATTAGTTTTCTGACATACAAATTGCTTACTCTTCAATAGAACAATCAAAAATAAGTTTTAATCTCACTCTTAAGGTTGTATTGAACAGCATGATAAGGTTTTTGATTTTTAAGATGAGAGTTGCATCTGTACAGTAAGCCTGTTGGATGGGTAATAATTTAATATTTATCATTATTATACAGATTTATATATCCATCAATATGAATCGATAAATAATAATGATAACATACCGAGTTGGTCCTGAGAGCATTGACAATTTTAGATAAAGCCATGGACCAAAGCTCTTCCAAATATGAGCGTGTGGTCAAGCCGTTGCCAGTGTTGAGTATATGATCTTCAACAACGAAGAACCCTATAATTCCCTGCACGTACGATTGGTAGCCGACTATGCTTTCATGCTGACAATATACATAATTTTTTCAGACAAATTAAATAAATAAAAAAATAGATAACATTGTATTAAATAGAATCATTAATTATTTTGTTCAAACCATATTGATAGGTGGTTGCAGAACCAATCTAGCTTGTTGTTGTCGCTGCTGTCTGTAGTATGATTTGAACGTCTTGCCTTCGCGTAGTACAGTATAAATATGCATACACCGGTATACTGGACTGAAATCCATCAGATCCTGAGCGCTGAGTTCTTCCTCAGTAGATTCAGTCGAAAGCTCTGCCAATAATTTCTTTTGTTTGCGACCGATTATTTTTGCTTCGTTCTCTAATTGTTCAGCGGTCTGTATCAACACAACGAACATGTATGCATCATTTAATTACAACCATCTTGGTACTACATTTCATTTCTTACATGTTTCATAGCAACTTGACCAATCTTGGGCGAATACTTGCGAATGTTTTCCAAAAAATCTCTCAAATCTGACATGGAAGCATCCTTGATATTTTCACGTATCCTAAAAACAAATGTTTTTAAATAGCTAGAATCAAAAGAAACCGACTAACTGAAAATACTATCACCTATATACTACTCACTGAGGAATCTGTTGCGTGATCTGTGACGCAAATCTATAATTTGTGACTTTGGGCAAATCCTGGTGTTCTAAGTGTTCCAAAGTTTTTAGAGCTGGGTAATATCTCTTATCCTTGAGCTGACGTTGTAGTTTTGTGTAAGCTGCAAGTATTGGCAAGCACATGGTCAGACTGTCAACGGCTGCTGCCATGTTGCTTTCGACTTTCCTCGCTTTCACCAACTCTTCCTTCTTGTCCAAAACTTTGTTTGTCGACGCGTTGATTCGTTTGTCCAGCTCGAGAATTTCCGTCTAAAACCACACATATCAAACTATCCAATTTATTATAATTAAAATTATTATTATTAGAGATAGACTATTGTTACATTCAACTGTTGTGCTTGCGTTCGAACTTGAAGCAATTCTCGGATCGAGTCAATGAAGCCCTGGTAGTGATGGTTGCACATCCTTTCAATGTCCTTGTCATGGCTTTTGACACGCTCGTTGAGTTTGTCCATAAACTTTTCATGTTCCTGGCCATCATAAATTGCTCTGAAAAATGTTTCGATTCAATCAAAACAATTTCATGTCATGTCATGTTTGTGTCCTCAAAATCAAAATGAACAAATCAAATTAATACCAACAAGTTCTACTTATGATGGTGACGATGACGAACACGACGACAAATATACAAAATAATAATATAGGGATGTATATCTAAGAGAAAACAAGCCTTGTGTACAGGGGGGGGGGGGGGGCGAAGGGGGGACCCATTAGGAAGCAAATGAAAAAATAACAAACAAAAATTGACGTTTTGGAATGAAATCGAGTTTGTTGTTGATCCACAGAATACCTGATGACAAGGCCTAAGCAACTTGTATCAGATGATTCTATTTCCATTAAGAGGTGTTCGTGTTTCGGAGCAGCGACAAGCGAAACATGTTGTTGAGCTGACATGATGCTCCAACAAATTTCTATCTCCTTGTATTGCGCGCACGTCTACCCCGCATCTGCGTACAAGCACCCATGATTATCTCTCACACTCAACCCCCCAAATCCAATATATGTATCCATGTAACCTCAAAACTTTTCATCATTCAATTACTCATCATTTGTTATTGTATATTATAATTACTATTCATACAATTCGTACCTAAATGTTGGTCCTAGATAATCATCGATCCCTTCTATTTCTTGAATCAAAATATCAGTTTGTTGCATCTCTGACGTTTGTTTTCTTTTTTAATACTAATAATGTAGAGTTTGATGGATGATTGATCTCTCAACTCTTGTGTGATTGTTGCATCGACTGCTGCTGATGAATGCATACATATCTCTCTCAAATGTCAGACGTGTAAGGAAAAAGTTGATTCATTCTGAAGTTGGCCGGTAATCTCGAAACACACACATGCACGCGCACACATCTATCACCACTACTACCATTTTACATCAACCCGCGAACGTTCGAACAAAAATGATCAGTACAAATTTAGCACTTACTTGATTCAATGACCAATTTCTCTCTTCAATCGTATCACTTTTATTCATTTGAAGGACTTTTATTATTTATTATAATGATGAGGTTGTAACTGAAAAATTGTCGTTTCAAGCTGTGTTTGTAGTTTCATTTTATTGTAAAATTATATATTAATAAACGTACAAATATTCATCCCTAACTATAGAATCAAACCTTTAAACCACACACTGTATATCGCTTAAACATTATTACATGTTAAAAATCTATTACACTAAAATAACAGATGCAAACGAAACATTATTTGAATATAGAAAATTAACAGTGAAATAACATTGCGATCAATTACAAAATTCTGCACGGATAGGTTAATTCAAATTTTAAATAAAAATTAGAAATTTATATATATATATATATATATGAGAAACAAAAATGTTTTAATTAATTTTTGTTTATTATAAAATTTAGTTGTAAACGAAAGATAATTTTTTCATGATGGTATTATTGAATTGATAATATATATAAGTAAAAAACCGTATCACTTCTCAAAGTCGTCAGTTCACGCATAAAAAATGAATACATTATGAGAATATCTATTTGAAATTGTGACAATTTTGTGAAATACAATATTTTATTACTCGCGTATAAAATTGGATTAAACTTAATCACTAGTTAAGTCTTATGAAGAAAAAAAAATACTTTCAACACACGTGTGAATTTGACTGCATTTAAAATTAATAGCACGCCTTTGTCTTCCTCTTTCTCTCTGCTCTCAATATTCATGTATCGATAAATCATAACAACTCAATAATTACTATAATTCGTCGTTTCTCTCGTATAGAAATTAAATCTGTAACAATAATAATAAATTTTATTGCATTTTTGCTTATTGTCAACAACTTCAATCTATAATTTCTTTTTCATTCATCATCATCATCATCATCATCATCATCATCATCATCATCATCATCGTATCATCATCATCATCATTAGCATCATCATCATCATTATCATCATCATCATTACTATTACTATTAATATTACTATTTTCTTCAAATGAGCATACTATTACATAATAAACAATTATTCGTAAATTCCATTAACAATGACGCCGCCTCTGCCGCTGATTAAAAAACGCATTAATATAGATTAATGGGCTTTCATTTGTCGTCACGCTAGTTACTTATCGTATTCACTTTGTCATTATAAATATCCATGCATGTATAGAAGTTTTCGAACACATGTTTATTTGGAAATGTTGTTGATTACTTGATTTCATTCTTATGTGAGTGTGTTTGTTTTTATAATGTTTTATATGGTATTTTGTTTCTTGTCTATTTCTTTATACAAACGTCTTCGATCGTTGCAGTCTTTTCTTGAACATTAAGAATTTCTGTCCTGAGAGTAGATATTTCTTGTTCCTTCTGCCACAGTTGCGTTTGCCATCGCTCCTCTTCTGATTCTATATGATTTTGTAATTTATTCAACATACCCTCCTGAAAATGAACAATACAGATGATTAGATAAATTTGACACAATTTAAATATTAAAAGTCAACAACATAATAATATGACGAAATACCGTTTCTTCGATGATTCTCTTGTAATGCGAGACCAAAGCCTGCAAATTTTTGTTTTGTTCTTCCAGTTCAGATGCATTATCTTCAATATTTTTGTCGTGTTTGATTGTGGCAACTACTACACGTGCCTTTTCAACGAAAGTGTTTATCCACTCGTCATATAATTTTTCCTGCACATCGATGTTCGGGAATATCCTACGCAATAGTGCTTTAGTTGCATTTTGCTCTTCTACCTTAATCTTTTCTATTTCACCCTATAAATAAATAATTATTCAATTAATACTCATTCATCTATATGTAACGTTTTAGTTTTCTTTTTATTTTGGCTATAAAAGTAACTTGCCAAATTTTTCTCCCGTTCAGCCTCCAGGTCATCGCGCAATCTTTGTGCAGTGCTATTTTTACTATTGACATCACTTCTCAGATTTTCCATCTGCGAATTAAGTCGATTAATTTCTAGTTCCTTGTGCGTCAAGTCAGTTCTCAAGACTTTGAGCTCATCCTCTTTTTTTGATATCCTGTTATAATATAACAACACATGAAATTTAATTGCATCTTTTAATTACTTGATACATTCAAATAGATTAAGCTTACGTTTTTGTGTACTCGAGAATTTGAGTATTCAAGTTTTGTGACTTGCCGCCGCCATCAACACCGTTTTCACGGGCATCTAGCAAGTTTGATTTTGCTACTCCTTCGCTGTCTATCAATTTTTGTGACATATTCGCGTGATTGAGCTAGTATAAATAACACGAAAAAAAGAAACACAAAGATCAAAATGATGAATTTTTGATAAATATATAACAAAAAATATGTTGTGTGTGATGTCTATTTACCTTGGCGAGTTCTTCTTGAACATTTCTGAGTTGATCTTTAAGTTGAGCCGCCTGGTTTTGTGCTTGCGTGCAATCCTCCTGAGCCTTCTTCAATGCTGACTTGTCTTGCAAGAGTTTGTTAATTTCTGCATGCGACTTCTGCAGTTGCGCGCTCATCTTGTTTAGTTCCTCTTCCTTGTCATGAAGCGCTGATTTGACAGTCATGAGCTCAGCTGTCTTCATTTGTAATTCCGATTGGGACGAACTAATCTCTGCTTGCATGTTAGCTAATTCGGCTTTGACGCTAGCCATGTCTGCAGCTTCGGCCTGTGCTGCGCTCAACTCACTCTGCAGCGAACTGATTTGTTTCTGCAACTCTTGCTCGTGACGGTGCACACTCTTAAGTCGATGATCCATCTCATTTTGAGCGCGACGCGATTCCTGCATTAGACAAACATTAGGCATTCATCATCATCAGTGTCTGATTGCATAAATATATATATATATATATATATATATATATATATATATATATATATATATAGGTATAGAATTTTTTGACATTTAAGTGCGGTCATATCACGCTGGACACATTGAAATTATCAACTAACAA